>PVHY01016551.1:0-33568 GCA_004024945.1 Uropsilus gracilis
ACAAATTATGAGGCAAGGGCATGTACAGAATGAAGACAATTTCAGACATATGGAAAATTAACCTCCTACACACTTTTTCTTAGGAAACTATGGGAGAATGTGTTTCATAAAACAAAGAAAAGAACCGAGTAGGAAGAAAATACGAGATCCAGGAAACAGACTTTACATAGTAGAACAATTAAGGGGATTTCCCGATCTCAGAATGACAGTAGGCTGTCCAGACAAGAGTCTGTCAGGGACTTCCAGGACAAACTTCCCCAGAAAATAAAGAGACAGAATTTCTGATGTGAATGCACATCTCAAACACTGACTTAGAATTGAATTGATAAATTCATATAAAACCAAATAAAGAAAGCAATTATAATTCAGAGTGGTGTTCTCCAGATGTAATTTCATCTAGTGTAAACTCCACATATAACTTTAAAAATTTTAGTAATCACATTTCAAAAAGAAATGAAATTTATTTCAAAATACATTTTATTTATCTCAGTCTATCCAAAATATTATTTCAATATAAGAGTAATAGAAAATTATCAGTGAGATTTTTTCCACACTAAAGCTTTGAAATCTAGTGTGTATTTTTCATTTACAATTCATTTCAATTTGCACACAAAAATTTCTCAGACATCAAAAATATCTCATTTCAGTTACATTTAGTTTTCATTAAATTTGCAGTTGAATTGTACATACCAAAGATTTCCAAACATTCTTAAACTTTTCCAAAAACAACCAGCTTTTAAATTTAGATATAAAAGAATTCAAATTAAACAATACTAGAACTCAAGTCTTTCATTATGTCAGTGCTTGAAAAGAGAATTCAGTCGTTACTGTGGTGGGTATTTATTGGATCTAGATAGGATCTAGCTAGGATCTAGAAATCAAAGAGTTATATGCAAAAGAAAAACAATCATAGTTACTACAAGGCTCATCTTTGAATAACATTCTGAATATTCATTTAATCAAAATTGTAATATGAATTCCATAGGGAAGATGAGGATGGGAAATGTTGGCTGTGTCAAGGGAGGAAGACGAAAGGAAGCTAAATCCTAAGTGCCTGAAATTGAAAAATTAAATAGTACCGATACAATTTTTACAGCCTCTGTGTGAGCAGAAACAGAGGGAAAAGGGGTCTGGGATCTTCTGACTTGTTGTAGCAAGCCTGTACTATTGATTGCCTCAAATTTATGCATATATTACTTTATCTTTAAAAAGATCTTTAAAAATGCCCACTGGAAGCTCTTCCCACAACAGCATGGAATGAGAGTTTTCTATGTAATATTGTCAATGTAGAATTGTAATTTTAAAAGAATTCTCCTTCCCACTGGAACAGTGAAAAGAAGATGGGATGCAGCCGCAAGTATGATAAGGAAAATAAAGTGGAAGGAATACAAAAGTGGGTGGTAGATGCAGCCTCCTGGCCAAACCCCAAAGCCCCCAGGTCAGGCACCCACATGCTGAGCATGCATTGGAGAGGTAGATCTCATAAAATGCCCCCCTGAGGATAGAGGGGAGGTGCTCCCTTCCCCCAGTATGGTTCTCAAAAAACATATGGTGCACAAACCACTATGGAAGTGAGTAGGGTATTCCATCTTACACACCTCAACCGGGCACTTCTGAGGCTCTGGCTGCATAACCTGTGGTCTCTTGGCAGTTCTAAAACCTCCCCAACTCCAACCCAAGCTGTGCCAGCCTGCCATCACGTCCTAGTGCAGAGCTTCTTTCTGCTTTAAATGTTGCCGACTGAGAAAAGGTTAACTTTATGCCAATCCTCACCAATTACCTTTTTTTTTTTTTTAATCTCATGCAACTTATGTGGTATGCCTCACACAGTTTGGACCTTAATTATAAACTGTTTTGTAATGCACACTATTATTTCACATGATTTCCAGGCTGCATGATGATCTTGTAAATCTGTTTCTGCAGGTCCCCTCACACCTAGCACAGGACCCAACACATAGTGCAACTTTAAAGACTATTTGATGATTAGTTGTTGTTCATGGTAGTGTATGTCTATTGATGCGTTTCTGCAGCTCCTCTTAACACAGAAACGATGGTGTTTTATAGGAAGGTAAATGAGAGAGAAAGACACAGAGAGAGGAAGAGTTGGAGGTTTTTTATGACCATTAACAAGAGAAAGTTTTTATACATTGGAATTAAAGTACTGAGCTGAGTTCATTATCCTTCAGTTAAGGAGCACATTATAATGAGTCCGTAAAAACCCCTTCTCTCCTTTAAGATCACTTGAATTTTTCCCCCTTTTTCCTGATCCCCATGACGTGTCTCATTCCTTTCTCCCCACCAAGTAGACACCTATCTCATGTATTAGAAATTTGCCCTTGGAAATGTGCATATCTCTAGCATGTTGTTTGCATATGTTTGCTTTTCTTAACTTTACTAATATGGAGTCATACTATAGATCTTATTCTATTTCCTTTTTCATTTTCCTCCATTACTTCAACTTCTGCATAAAATTCCACCATAAGCTTCTATTTTTTCTATCCATTCCCCAGACAGTGGATATAGCAGGTATAATTTATAAAATATATACAAAATATATAACTTAGTTAAACACTTTTGGATTCTCTCCAAAATGGTTACACCCAACTCTTCCACCAGCTGTAGATAAGAATTCACTGCTGTGTCACTCAGAAACGGCTGTCTCATACACTGTGACAGAAACAGCTTTTATGGGCACAATTATTTCAGAAGACATGTTTTGCAAGGATTCTTGTCACCTTCACAAAAATGTGAAGACAACAAGATAGAGGCAACAGCCCCTTAACCTGGGCCACATCCCTTTATCGTCGGGACAGAAATGAGCCCTGTGAGAGATGACGCTGCTTTCACAACCTCCCCATTCTATGCTTCTGACTCTTGGCTGTCACAGTTTGGACACAATTTATTTCAGACAGCTGTTTTGATTCATACCTCAAAAGGCTCTCTAACTTGGGGAAAGAAAGAGAGAAGGAAAGAGAAATAAGAAGACATCAGTTAAGAGTACCTGAACCCACAGTTTCTTAAATGGTAAACACATGCTTAGCTGGCAGTAGCTAGGCACTGAGGTTGCCATCTATTCCCTGGCAGCTGGGGAATTGATGGATCCTTTCGCCAGGTGTGACTCGGTGAAATGTCTATGTCTTTTTCTGCCTGAATCCTCACGTTTCATCACCAGGATATGCACGATCCCAGTGGCATGGCGTTCTTTTGTTACCTCCTGCCTGCCCTCCATCTGGAGGCTACCTAATCGGTGCTCCTCCAAGCACTCCTGTGGCGTCATCTATCCTCCTCATGTGTCCTATGCCCCCACCCATGGGCCCACATACGAACCTGAGAATCAGATAAGTCAGGCACCTCTCAGCTGCCAGACCTGGAGAGCTGAATGGCAGGAAAAGCAGATCAGATATGGCAAAGAGGAAGACAGAACACCTGAGCAGGAACAGGGCCTTCTCCTGTCTGAACCCCCACCACCCCCCACTCCCCCCTCAGCTTCCTCTCCTCTCCCTGATTTCCACCATCTGGGGTCAATGTATGAACTGACAAACTCCTGCTTAGTCACATCTGGTTTAAGAGAAAGAAACAAGGAGTTAGGAAACCCAAACTAATAGGCAGCACTTGGCACTCACAATAGAAGCAGCTGCTGTTTATAACCCTTTTTTTAGGGTAGCCGCAAGCTGGACCTCACACTTCCCTCCCTGACTTTCCCCTGTGGGGCATTGTTTTACACAGAGCATCTGGAACCTCACAATCTTGCAGCTCAGGGGGAAAAAAATCCATGAAACTGTAACAAACTCTCTTCCTGGGAAACTCCTCAGACCCACTCCTGGTTCATCTCTCACTGGAAGGAGGGTGCATAGAGCTCCTAACTCCTCACTTTCTCCAGCCCTAAAATAAGAAGGTAAATATCAGTCATTCAACTAGTCAGTAACTATGATGCTATTCCATGATGCCCCTTTCCAAATAACAGCCAATGAGGTTTGAAACACAAGCAGTTTCTTAACTGGGGAAGGAAAAAAAAAAAAAGCATGAATTCAGGTTGTCAGGTCAAGACCACAATCACTCTGCAGAGAAGGCAAGCAGCAATGACTTTCCCAGGCCCATCCTACTTGGCATTGTTGTGTGTGTGTCTTTCCTGACCCCAGGGCTTCTCTTCCTTAGTCCTGTCCCCATAGAAACAAGCGTGGAGCTGGCAGGCGCTGAGAAAGCTGTGCGCGCACCATCTGACCCCGCCAGCGTCCTTCCAATACCCATTCCTGATTTCAGACGACTGAGCTGACTCCGTTAGGCAAGGTGGCGCCTAATTACCTCCCTTCTGTTTTTTTGTTTTTTTTTTTCCTTCCTCTCCTCTCTTGTCCTCTCCCCTCCCCACCTCCTCAGAGGACAGCCTTTCCAAGAAATAACACACGCGCGCACACCTGGCACGGAGCGATAGGGAAGCTCACCATGGATACGGGGCTTCCATTCCCACTCCGGCAGCGGCTCCTGGGAATAAGTAACTATCTCTAGAATGCTACAAACTCCAGATGTGCACCGACTAGTGCCTGGAGACCTGGCTTCCTTGTCTCATTATGCCTATTTTTTTTCACAAGTTTCATATATGCATATCAAGCTTTCAGAAGGGGAAGAAATGGGAAATGGTAATCTTCCTTTTAATATGCTACCACATGCCAGCCCTGAAGAGCTGTGCACACACAACACGTTGGACTGGACATGAAATATAGCCCAGGACCATTTTTTAAGCATTCATTCCCAAGGCTTACAAAACACATTTACTTGGAAGGAGGTCACACAGACTTCCTTCTCCATTTAAAAAAAAAAAAAAAAAAAAGGTGGCTTTGAAATAGGTACAGCCATCTGGAAACAGCCTCCTCTGCCATTGATATGTAAAATGCACATATTATACCATCTTGCTTTGGTCCTTGCAGTAGGAGGCTGAGACACACTCAGGCTCATAATTGTTTAAACGTATAGCTTGGGTTTACCTGAGTGCTTACCTTGCTCTGAAAAGCCATTTTCCAGCAGCCTAGGTGGGACAGGCTAGGGAGGCAATTTGCTCAGAGGGACATTCATCTGTGTGCAGGAGGTGTGTCTTGGAGTTCAGATTTTGGGCAAAATTATTTGAACACTCTCCAGGGCTGCTCCAGCCTTGCTAATAAGAAAGAATATGTCAAGGCTGGGAGTAAATAGCAAACATGCCATGGAAATAATGACCTCTGCTCTCTTGCTCATTATAGCCAAGTGTTTACCTCCCTCCCCTGAAGATTCGAACCCCACCTTTAATAACTGGAAATGTTGGGCATTTAAAGGAAAAGAGCAAAGGGTCCCTATCTCACTAATTGAGCTCCATGCAGTCAAGAGGGTGACTGTCCATTTGTTAACATTTGCTCCTTAAAATGAGCCTCTGCCCCTGAGAATCTCTTCATTGTACAGATCTTATCCAAATAAGTTCCTGACCTCTGGAGCTGCTTAGTATTTGTGGTGCTCCTTCCATTTTTATTTCCTAGGGTTTTTTTTTTAATCAGTCTTTTTTTCAATAAATACATGATATGTGAAACATAAAGCAGCTACCTTAAAATTTAAAATGCCATCTCCATACAAGACACAGTCTAAAAAGGAAATCCCAGAACAAATAGAGAGCTCTGAAGTCACTCAAAGGGTTAAGCTGTTAAATGTACAAATAGCAGAGCTCCTGTTACCGCAGCCAGTTGGAAGGAGGAGATCACTCTAGGTCAGTCTGTCCTTTACATTGTGAAGAGCTTGAAAGGGGCTAATAAACTCAGCAGCCTATGGCAAAGGTAATTTATTTTATATTCCTAGTCATCACATGCAATATTTTTTGAAGGGGGAGAACAAATATAATTCAAAGAAAGTGATAAACAATAAAAAAAATGCCTAGTGATGCTTTCCCCAAGTTCTGAGAGCATGTGCCTCTCCAATTTTGTGGTGGGTTTCTCATCTTATCTGTGCATCAACATCTTCAAAGTGCCTGCATGGTTGGGGGACTGGGGGGTGGGGTATTCTTTTTCCCAGCTTGGAGTCAATGGACCTTCTGGGGAAGGGTGGAACCCCCCTGAGATAAGCAACTCCCAGCATAGGAACACACATTTCTGCACAAGCTTCACCCAGCCCCACCCCCTGGAAGATACATCCATTTGACTCATGAATCAGCTCCTCCTTGGGAGTAATTACTAAGCAGACAGCTCTCCTGCTGATTTCCTAAACTGATGTGAAGGACATCTTCTCCCAGGCTCTGCTGAGTGAGAGCCTGCTGCTCTGCTTCTGCCTCACACTTGCCACATTTTAGGTGGGTGAGGTCATTGGACTGCAGATGAGGTAACTGCAGCCTACTCTGAGCTGGAAGAGGTTACCATATGACCATTCATGTAAACACAGTGAGGTCCCATGGGGCCTGCTGACAGCTGGGCTCTGCTGCTGACTGGAGGGGGGGTGGAGGAGGGGGTGCAGGACTCCCGGAGCTTGTCCAGTTCTTAAAGGAGCCAAGTCGCTGCCTGAGTTGCTGTCACACCCACTCCTACAAAGATGCCCCTGCTCAGCTCAGAGCAACATTCACAGGAGGAGTGCTGACTGATCCTGTGCAGGGTTCACATGGGCAGGAGATGGGAACAAACAGGAACACCACCTGGCTACAGAAGACTTGCCCAAAGAGAGTTGTGCATACTATAGGGTGTGCATGGCTTTTCCAGCCCCACCCTCAGCTTCTCTGCACTCACCTGGCAGAGTTGGTGCTACCATTTGGACACCCGGACACATCTTCTAATATTCTCTAAGTCAGAAAGATGACTGGAAAACAAGCATTTTTTATTGCATTATTTTATACCACGGTAACTTTATAACACTTTATATGATGTGGACTTTAGATAAGTTTCATGCATTTTTTTAAATTAAATTATTTTTTTAATTAAAATATACAGTTTTAACTAATTAAAATATATAATTTTAAAGTGTTCTTCTAAACTATAGAATGGCAGAATACATTCCAAATGAAGAGCTGCTCTGCCAAGGTCTTCCCAGATCTAATCTCACAAGGTCAGAAATTTCAGTGCAGTCCTCATTATTCCTTTTCTATTGCATCTTCCCATGTAAGGAAGGGAGACAAAGGCAGGGAACACTGGGGGAGATAGGAGGTTGGTCTCCACATTTGTAGAATCCACATACCATCTAACCATCCACAAGTGAATGCAGTGAGGGGGGTTGTTTTGGAGGGGAAATGTGGGAACCAGGAAAACAGAAAGTATATCAGGGAAGCCCTCCCTGAGAGCCTCATTAAATGTCAACTAGAATGTGCCATTTGCCATGAAAGTAGCAAAGAAGCAAGCTAACACTTCCACCCTGGAAGGGGGGGGGGATGCTGTGCCCTGGGTATTGCGGAACGTTTCGCATGTTTTAAAACAATCCTCTTGGCTAAATTCACAGTGATCCCCATTTTACAGATGCTCATACAATTTAAGTTAAATAACTTGCCCAAGAAAGTGGTAGAATGAGGATTTGAACCATGGAGTAGAACCCAAGAGACAAGTTTCTATAACTGCTCACAAAGGGACATAAAATAAACAGAACTCATGACCAAGTGTGGCAACTGTGCTCTGCCACCAACACAAGCAGGCCAATGGACAGAGAGACCCTAGTAAAAAAGAGCTAGTTGATAGGGAGAACTATCTAGAAAGAGAAATAGCAGCATATAAATGAACCATATGTATCCCTACAATCGGGCTCTCTCTCTCTTTCTCTCTCTCACACACACACACTCAGAAACATGTGCACACACACGAGAGAAAGAGAAAGGGGGGCTTTGTAAGTCACACTAAAGAATTGGAAACTTTTTCCTAATGGGCTACAGAAAATCACGGATGGATTTTAGTTTAATGAGATAATAAGATTTTTTGTTTGTTAGAAATATTACTTTGGCCACCGTGTGGAAAATAGTTTGGAGTGCAGTGAAGGATAAGTTGCAATGATCCAAGGAAGCAATGATGGCCAGCTGGAGAAGGTGCCAGGGGCATAGCACCAATGCAGGAAGTTGAGTTCCACCCAGGAGGTAGAATCAACAGCCTTGGGAGCTCACTGGTTGTGGGTGGTGTATGGGTGCGGAAACAAAGGAAGGCAGTAGAGGGAGGAAGGTTTCCGACAGAGCTGCAGGAGGTAGGTCAGGTTTAGAGATGCACGTCAGGTACACAGTCATGTAGTAGGTCTCAAGCTTAGGAACAAGAGGGAGATTTAGGAACAATCCCTTTACATAGCAATTGAACCTAGGGAGTTACCAATCATGACTTGGCTGCTACTGATACTCCATTCCTTTGGCCTGAGTCTTTTTCATGCTCACAGAAGTGCTTTCTCCACATTGGTGACAGGAGAAAGGATTTTTTTGTCCTTTTCTCCTTTGGGCCCCAGTGGCTGGTATATGTGATGTCAGAAATGTTCCATAAATACTATAGACTAAAAGATTAAAAAAGGACAACTTCCTAAAAATAAAGTTATAAATATATTTATATTTATAAAAATAAAGTTATAAATATAACCAAGTTTTGTTTTGTTTTGTTTTTAGTTTTAAAGCATAACAAAAAATTTTAATTTAAATTCTCCTTCAAACTCTCACCCCTCAGATGTACTACACAGAAGGCTAGGAAATGAGTATATGAGGTGCAAGTCTCAGCCTTGTATAACTGGCTTGCTGCATCCAGGGTGGAATGGTTACCTTCTGGCCTTAACTACACTTGGGTCTTTCTTACTTTGTCAACGGAGATTCACTCTAAAATGTTAAACTCCAAAACAAAATCTATAATGCCACTATAATTGCATAAATATCATCCACAGTGGCACTGAGAAATATGATTATATTCACAAAAAAAAGTCAGGGCAGCAGTTGGACCATATGTGCTGAAGCCTGCACTGCTCAAAGGAGAATGTTCCCACCTGTCCATACAGTTGAAGTTCCTTGCCACAAGCATTTTCCCCACAGCTATTTTCACTGCATAACTAATTGGCCATGAGGCAACTTTGCCATAAAAGATAAAGTGACTGGTTAACAGATAGAAGATAAAGTAACTGGTTTGGCAGTTTTGTTGCAAGTTTTTTTCTAGTTAGTGATCTTATTCACAGCTTTATCATGCCAACAGATGACCATTTGCCCTAAGAGTTGGTTTCTTATTCTGAAACACACTATACAAAAGGAGAAAAAGACCAAGTACCTTAAAGGTACAGAGTTGAACCCACATTTTCCAGTAGAAATTTGGAATATCTATCAACAGACAATATGCCAAGAACAACAGCAGTGTGGAAGGTTATCATAGCACACACCAAAACTATTACAAGTTTACAACCTGATACAGCATGTTCTCAAATAACTTTGTTTTATTATAACACTGATGAGAACAATCCCAACCTATGTTATGTTGAAGAAAACATTACTCATGGACCTGCATTTTTAAAAATATATTATTTTATTAAAGTAATAACAGCTTATCACATTATATAGGTTTCAGGTATCCATCATTATAAAGCAACTCATGTATCTATTACATTAAGTTTAGCACTGAAAGTCTAATTCTAGCCTTCACCATACAATTGACCCTTTTTAAGCAATTAACCCACTCTGTTTTACCCTTTCTTACCTGGTAAGGTAAGGAATTTGGGAAGGATGACATTAGAGAAGAAGTGGTTGTCACTAAATTAACTAAAAACTTAATCAAAACCTGCTGTGGATTGCTAGTGACTTCTTTTATGTTTGCCATAGGTTGGTAAATTTTTTGGTTTTGATGGACCCAAGGATGAATGTCACACTGAACTATCAACCAGTTATTTTATTTAATTTTTGGCAAGATTGCCCTAAGATCAATTATTTATGTGGTAAAAATGTTTGTAGCAAAAAAAACTAAACAGTGAACCATTCTAAGCATCAAAATTGAATGTGTTCTCTCACTTTAAGTCACACCAACTGCTCGAAAGCATGCCATGATTCAGTTTTCTTCATATCTGAAGTAAAACTTACATATCCAATATTTATGTTGCTCATAATTTCTATTGCCTTTCTCTTTTTTTCTGATTAGTAGAAAACATATATGTATGTCTTATCAAGAGAATCTACCAGGTTCTTAATCATTTATGTAAGGGAACTTTCTTCCTCTTAAAGACATTCTTTATTGGATCTTCTGAGTCTCTCCATCAGTTCAGACCAATTGTTTCTGAAGACACAGCTGTCATCCCAGGATTCCTTTCTGCTGTACTTCTGGGTTTTTCCACTGTTTCTCAGATTCCCATTGTTTTTTCTCCTTGAAATTTTTTTTTATGACCATTTCGCTATTACTACATTTAGTCACAATAGCATTCTCTCTGACCCAAAGGGGGAAAAGACACCCTCTTATTTTACAGCCTCTGCAATAACTGTGGCCTAGGTCTGTCTCCCTTCCCTCCCCTCCCTCAGATCTTTGCAGAACTTGTTCCATATGTAATTCAGTCAGGTTTAAATGTTGCCTTCTCAGCAAGTGCCCCTTCTCTATCACCCAACTGAAAACAAACAGAAGCCACCTCCCAGTCATTCTCTATTAAAACAAATTATTTCATTTTCAATATAGCATTTTTATTTTCTGATATTTTCTGGGTTTGTTCATTTACTTATTTTCCCTCCTCCCATTAGAATGTCACCTCCAAGTGAGCTTTATTTTCTGTCTCTTCCACCTATAATTACTCAGCTCTTAGAAAGATGAGATGCAGGTGGAAGCATCTCAGTAAAAAGAGTTTTCACATGGCAACATTCATATGTAAAACCCAAATTTTTTGCTCTCTCTTCTGACATAGCATAAGAAAGATCAGCATATAATGTATCTCTTCTGAATCTCACTAACCTGAGATTATAAGCTCTCAGATGGAAGAAGAGTTATGAAGTGGATAGTAAAGGATGTGAGATGACCAATGTTTATTTTAAAATGCATAAAAGATAAAGGGGAGAGATACATTTTCAGTATTTGCTATTAGAAATATAGAAGTCTAGATTTTTTTTTAATTTCCATTGCAACACACTGAAATGCTGAGTAATCACAATGTTAAAGAAATATGGTTACCTCTCAAAGTAATAAGGGAAACCCAGATATGCAAAGAAAATAAAACAAGACAAAATAAGTCATAAATAAAAAAAGTAAGCAAATTCATAAACTGGGGCTATTCAGGAAATAAAAATCAATACCAGGATTACAAAGAGATCTACTAACAATTCCACTCTTGTGTCTAACTAAAGAATGTAAAAACAGTAATTCAAAAATATATACGTAGTCCTCTGTTCATTGCAGCACTATTTACAATAGTCAAGTTATGGAAATCACCTAAAAGCTCAAAAGCAGATGACTAGATCAAGAAGATGTAATATAGGCCAGGAACAGTGGCGCGTGCCTGTTAGCTTAAGCCTATGAAGCAGCTGGGGCTAGGG
This sequence comes from Uropsilus gracilis, assembly GCA_004024945.1. NCBI lineage: Eukaryota > Metazoa > Chordata > Mammalia > Eulipotyphla > Talpidae > Uropsilus > Uropsilus gracilis. The sequence goes on from PVHY01016551.1 coordinate 11,435, forward strand.
ATTGTGGTTCGAGTCCTGCTCGGGGCAACATAGTGAGACCTAGTCCCCAAAAATAGCTGGGCATGGTGGTAATCCTGTAATCCCAGCTGCCTGGGAAGCTGAGGTTGGGAATTGTTTGAGTCTGTGGTACCCTGGGCAAGGTGAGCCTATGGTTCCACAGGCAAAAATAACGAGACCTAGCCTCAAAAAAAGAAGAAGAAATGATATATATATTTATTTATTTATATGTATGCAATGAAATAGCACTTGTAGATCAAAAAAATGAACTATTGCCATTTGCAGCAGTGTGAATATAACTAAAAAGGATTTTGCTATGTGAAATAAGTCAGAAGAAGAAAGACAAATATGAGAAGGTGTCATAGAGAATATATAAAAATCAAACAAAGTAAGGGTAAGGAAGAGGGTGAAAGGGAAGAACCAACTGGGAGGGAGCACAAGGGACTATGGTGGTGAGCATGGGTGCTTGGTGGTGGTATACTATGATAAATGCACTTAAAAGAGCAGGAGGGAAATCCTACCATATTTCTAAATGATGTAAATCAATGTCCCCTCAATAAAAATATTAATTAAAAAAAGAACTCCATGACTCTAAATCCTGTGCTATCTCCTACTGTATGCTCTCTATTATGTGACAAAATATTTACAATCTTCCATTTCCTTCAATTACTCAAGAAATCTACACTTATTTCAGAAAGAAATTAACATAATAATTAGAAAAAAGGAAGAAATTATACTTAATCCTTCTCCTAGAGATGAGCTAGTTGTTCTCTTGATTATATTTTCTGGATTTTTTTTTCTTTGCAGTTAAGTTTTAACCAAAAATGCAATTACACTGCCTTATAATCTGCTTTGAGCTCTAATAGGGCATAAATATTTTATGACAATCTAGAGATACATATAATTATTCTTAAATTATCATGTTTTATTAAATTGATATGCCATAATTTATTTATTTAGATGCTGAACTTGTCCTGTTTTATGTTATAATCTAATGTGCCTGTCTTATTATCAGTAAGAAAATTCCCTGAAACCCCAACCCTAATTCTTACTGATTTCTTTGTCTCTCTCTCTCAAAACCACTTTTAACTCCTATATTGCTACAATTTTAGCAAAGATCATCACAACCCTTTTCTCTGTTTCTGAATTCAGAATCAATTCAAATCAGACACATTTCAAAATAACAGCCTTATTAGCAGCAAGTCCGAAATGGAAACTGCACTTTAGAGGTGGGCACATCTGGATCTACCTAATGGGAAACATAGTCTAGGCCTGAAGACAACACAACTGGTTACACAGCAGATTCACCCCAAACCACCACCTCATACTCACCCTTGTGTTACAAGATTAAGGAAGCAACTAAAGAAGGGAATGTGTAGAAAGTATGTTAAGAGGTTCTCAGAAAGGAGAAGTGCTAACACGCTAGCCAATTCAGTCAAAATACCTCTAAACCCCAACCCAGGAAGGTAAGTAAGACATGAGGGGGCTAAGCTGGGATGGTCAGTCCAACAAAAGTAGAATCCACACTAATGATACACCCAGACCAATGCCATCTGCCCTGCAGCTGCCTTGTCTTTCTCTTCCTTCCCCCATTTTTGAGTTAGGGCTCCTCCCCACTGGCTTCGCCATAGATCACAAGCCAATTAGAAGGCCATGACCACAAAACTGTGTGTCATTTTGGTCACAGCCACAGGTTCCATGGGGCCACCACTAGCCCAACTGACTTAGTCATGGTCATAACAGGCAGACGATGGAAGGCACTTGGCTTGACCCTAACATGAGTCATTCTAACTAACTGTAAAAACTGACAAACAATGCAAGGACATATTTCTTCTCTCCCATGAGCCAAAGCACAGAAGTCCTTGCCTCTGCCCCTCAATGTCACACAAAAACTCCTATGTAAACACACTCCCTCCACAAATGCATCCACCAAGAGTGTGTATGCCTACTGACTCGTCATTCTGACAAAACCTTGCCTCAAGTCTAAGCTTTACCAGTAAGCTATGGAGCCTTGGGCAATATACTTGGCTCTTCTGAACCATGGTGTCCTCATCTGTAAAATGAAGAAAACAAGATCCTTTCAGAGACTGATGAAGTTGGCAAAGCAGGCACCCTGCCTCCAACCTCCCCCATGCCCCATTCACTCACACTCGAAGAATACTTGCTTCAGCTTCACTGCCTCTGTTTTGCCAAACTCTTCTATTCCTTGTCCTGTTTGCTCTTCCTCTTTCTCTTCCTGCATGGATCCTTCAGGTTGAGCTTCCTCAGAGCTTTCCAGTAGCCATCCTGCTTAGGAACCACACCCTTATGACCAGCCTCACCATATTACTTCTTTTATACATTACTTCAATGCTTTGGGGTCATTTCTGGCCTGCTGAGCTTATCTACCAAGTGCTCCAGGGCAGGAGGCCCTTTATGCTGTTTCCCTTTTCCAAGCTCAATGTTTGGTACATTTTAATGAAAGGTGAAGGAACAGGATAGAAGGCGTGCTATTCACAACATACCTGAGTTCTGACAATCTATACAGTTCATTCTCATTCAGGTCCATAACTCTTCAAACACAGAATCTTACCTCCAAGACTGAAAGTGGTCTTTAAGGGCAAGAAGACACAGTCATGGCAACTCAGCAGGAAATTCTGTGAGGCTGGCTGGCACTGGTTCAGCACCTGGTGCCTGGACTACTGGGAACTGGGAGCAGGGGTTTCTGCCTTGAGTCTGAATTACGTGTGTGCACACAGTCAGTCACTTCTCCAAAAGAAACAACCCAGGAAAGACAATATCAGTTTATTCAAAAGAAAGGAATTCTAAGCAGTTGTTATTTTCTGGACGATTTCTTTATACAGAAACAAGGACAACCTGACCAGAATTTACTCAAAACCTACCTTTTCCCTTGTTTCACATTAAGGGGTTCAGTGACCAGTTTATGACAGTGATATCAGAAACAGGGAGGATTCTAGTGGATATTTCCTTACTACTTGGCCAAGGAGTATGTAAATTCAAGCTGAAAAACCAGAAGTGCGAGAGCAGAGAAGAATGCCAAGGACAGGCACTGCTTTCTGAGATACATGTTGGTATAATTCCTACCTCTCATCAGTCTCATAGTGCAAATGATTTTGCATGTCGATGTATTTTTTTTAGCTTGAATATCAGGCTAAGGAGAAAAACACTGTGGCCTTTTATAAAGGAAAGTGTTTCCCTAAGGAAATAATTGAAGGCCCCAATTGCTCAAGTCTTTCAAAAGAGACCGTGTAAAGCTCTCCTGAAAATACTGTGGGGAATAATTCTGTGTTAGCTGGGGGATTGGCAGGATGATCTAATAGATCTTTGCCCTTGCTCTAATTTCTATGATTCATGTGTGACTTATTTAATTGTTATCATCTATTGCAGATATATAAAAGAATGCTTTTATTCTAAAAAAAAAACTAAATTCAAATCATCTTTAATATCATATCCCATCACCCTTCAGAACATTGACATATTAACTTTTTGACCTACCCAGCACCCTCCTGTACCTCCCAAGATGCAAAAAGTACATCTGCTGCAAGCCTGGGGAGCCCCCATCCAATAGTGTATTGGAAACACATTTAGGAGAACTAAGGGTTAAGTCAAGTCCCCCAGGAATTCCAATCTGTTTTAGGCTGGTGGTGTAGAAGCTGCCTGGGGCCTAGGTGTAACCACAGCTAGGAAAACAATGCCTAACTGCCTTATCCAAGGCAGCATTTAGCATTTATCATGGTCAGAAAACCACCTGTTACTTGGGAGAGAGTCAAAAGAATTCTGAGCCATAATTAAAGCAATAATGAATAAAAACATATTGTGAGTCGCTACTCAAAGACCAGGCAGATGTGTTATTTAACTGTGAGCTTGATCTGTGCTATTAACTTGGAATTAAAAATAACAGACAACAAAACCAAACATACAACCAACCAAGACCCTGCCTGCTCCAAGGTTTTGTTTCCTTTCAAGCCCCCTTGACAGTTCGTGGTTAGTAACCCACTGCAAGTGGAGTTAATGTTTCCTGCAAATCTACGAGGTGCCTGACAACTGGCAACCAATCAGAGTCAAGTGTACCCCAGATCATTGTGACTACCCAGAAACGAAGCTGATGGACAGACAGCAGGAGCCATCGTCCTACAACACCAGATCCCTCTCTCGAATGGAGACTTTTGAACCTGACCAAGCAAAAAGCAAATTTCCTACCCCAAAAGAATACACAGTACACTCTCAGGATCTGACCAGGAGAGAGTTCAGTTGTTTCAAAAAGAGACATCTGAAAGTATATCTCTCCAAGAGTCAGCAGAATTGCAATTAACACAGAAACACATGGAAGGGTCAGTGGCGAGAGGAGTCCTACTCACAATTTCTGTTTAGTGGTTGTTTTCAAGCCTCCGATTCCCTCTCCTTTAAGCTGTCTTGAACTCTTCAGAGAGAAATGTGCTTTAGAGAGGGTGAAGGGAAGGGCAGTGGGGGTGTGAAGTGAAGAAGAGAGGGGCAAAGCAATTTGTGGTACATGGATGTTCATAACTTTGTATTAAACATTGCTTTTAAAAGAATTCAACATTCAGTTGACAGATCTATGCAAATGTATGAAAAGTAGAAAAATTCATGCTAACGTTCATTTCAAAAGTTGAAAGCATCACTTTGATTTGCAATGATCTTTAGTTTACCTTTTGCCACAAAGATAGAAGCCCCAAATGTCACAAAATAAAACCCGCCAATATTCTTTTGGCATATATTTCAGTTCTTCAACAATCACTCTGCCATATACATTTATTCTTGAATTCTATATATTGACACATTAAATTTTGGAACTGAAAGAGAAATGATACTTATAAATATCCCCACAGGCAGAATTGACTTTAAAATATAATCTTCTAGTGTATGTGTGTGCCTCTGTATACACAGCAGTAAAGCTGAGAAAAGTACAAGATATTGCTGGTTTATTGCAATTGACTTAATATCATGCTCAAAGACATTAAATGTGTATGTCATTCCCTTGAAGATGTTTTGTTTGGGTCTTTTTTGGGGTACACTCATGTATATTTAAAACACTATCACTAAACTAGCTAAAATTAGTTTCACTCACATGAATTTGTAGTTGAAAGAGGGTTTCATGTGGTTATAATCATATTTTTGTCTTTCTGTGGTTCCCTATTGCTTTGCAAATTGATTACAGACTGTCATTCATAACAGCCCAAATATGGCCCAAACAGCTTTTCTGGATTCACCTGTTATTTTTCTACATAGTTCAGTCTAGCCATAGTGGATTCCATGAAGTTTTACAAATACTTGTGTTTTCTCTCTCTTTGCTTGCCTTTTTCTCCTCTTGAAATTCCCTCAACATCTCTTCCCCACCCCCATCCTGAAGACCAATTCCTGGGTACTGTGACTACGTTTTAGTCATCACTGAATCCTCAGTACCAACCACATCATCTGGCAAAGGACAGAAACACAATGTGCAACAAGTGAATAAGTTTTCATACCCTTTTCAAGCATGAGTTTTTTTAATTAAGCTGTTTCCAACTCCCTTCTCTACTAGCCCCCAGAAAAAAGGTGATGGAATTCTTTTGTGGGACTTGCCATATTTGATCTTGTATTAGAGTTACTTGTCTATATCTTCCTCTAAGTTCTCACCTCCCCCTGCCCCCTGCCCCAAACCCATGGGTTTGTCTTACTGAATATCTGCTTAAGCTATAAATTCATATGTAACTTGCATGTACTCTACATGTACCTTGCCCGCAGTGTTTATAACAGAAATACGATCTAACATGAACAATGCAGGAATTTCTACACTTCATTAACTCCTACCATCCCTGCAATAAGCACATGAACTGAAGGACCATCATTTGGTAAGTCATAATAATAATCAACATTTGTTTTGGGCTCACATCACTCACGGCAAGACTATCAAACACATGACCTTGTTTAGCCCTCTTGCCCCTGTGAGAACAGCCTTGTTTTGGTCCCAGTTTTACAGAGTGAGAATCCGTGGCATAGATTAGCTAAGCAAAGCCAGAAGGCAAGGGCATCTCACGGACAAGAGACAGCAGAGTGAGAGAGCCTGGCCATTATGACTCCAGGGCACTTATTCATTTCCCAACCAAATCTTAGAGAAGTCCCATGGAAATCTCAGAACTATGACCTGCATACAGTCTATTACCTCTACTGTCCACTCTGGGAAGGACACTGACAAAAACTCTGAGCTTAGCTTGAGAGCTGAATCTTTATTGGCAAGATAGTGGTTAAGAGCACTGATTTCTGCAACAGTGTACCCTCCATTCAAGTCCAGTTCCCCCACTTACAAACTGTGTAATTAATTTCTCTTGCCTCCTGTTTTCCTCTGCACTGTGGAGGTAGCAGGAATATCTACCACAAAAAGATCTTGTAAGAACATGATGAGTTTAATATGAGGAACGGTGCACAGGTTATGCACTCTTAGTAGCTTGCCCCCTTTGATGGGGTTCTAAAGTCAGTGGCTGTGGTCCAGAAAGTCTTCGCTTGGACTTTCGAATCTCAAGGAAGTGACTGCACTCCACACAGAACAAGCCCTCACAGCTTAGTCCCACAAGGCTATGGGTCCTTTCTCATCTCCCCAGCCTCATATATATGCGAGGGAGCTGACTAGGGTTGCGGATGAAGTCTTCAGTCATGGAGACACAGGTTTCCTCAGACTATTCATCCCTAACCCAGCTCTCTCCTAGGATTTACTCCTAGCCCATTAGGAATACCCTAACAACCATACAGATGCTCATTTTGCCCTTTTTTCACACATGGTCCTCCAGATGGGACTGACATTCTACACTATCCCTTTTTCCATTTGTGTGCACTTAACCCAACTCAAAGGCCACCAACAGTGCCTGTCTGCACACACTCTCAAGCTCTCTTATCTGCCATCTCCCTACATCCAGCTCTTTGCGTCTCTCTTTGTTTCCTTCTGTCCCTATGCCTCTCCTGTTTCTCCCCGAGTCTCTCTCACTCAATTTTATTTTTTGATTTTTGATTCCCTCCCCCATCTCTCTCTCTGTCTCTATCTCTCTCTCTTTCTGTCTTTCTGTCTGTCTGTCTGTCTCTCTCAAACACACACACACAACACATGACTTGCTAATTGGACTCATAAGTGAGTTTTCCCCACCCCTGCGGGCAGAAGTGAATAGAAATGTGTTAGAAAGGACATACTTCACACCTGTCAATTAGACTCAATAGCTTGTTGTGTGAAAATAGACTTGATTCCCAGGAACAGACTGACCTGGCTGGATTGGACTCAGTCTCAGCTGTCCCTCCAAACTGGACTTGGGGAACAAATGCTCCTTCTGTTCTCAGTAAATGAGAGAGTCTCCAAGAATGTCCCAGGAGCAGGTGAGAGCCTTCCATGAAGTGGACAGACAGGCCTGTTCCCAGCAAGTTCACAGTATAGCTAAACAGCAGTTGCTCAGCTATTTTTACAAAATTCCAGCTACAGAGCAAAAGGACAAACATTGCATAAGAAGGATACAGGTGATGCCCCAGCACTGGAGTCACTGAAGTGTATCAGTAGCAAGGATATGTCTTGAGACTACACTGGCCATAATAGGAAAGAAATATTACCCGAAAACAAAGGTGCCTCTATTAATATATTGCTTTCGATTTAAAATGGTCTGCCAACTGGAACAGAGCCCATCAAGAGTGAAAGCTGAAAGCTGCCGTAAGGGTAAATTGGGAATATTTGTAAGGGTAGGCTGAGATCCAAGCCTTCATCTAGCATTTTACTCACCTGACAATGCTTTGACCCTTATGGTGGCAAAAACATTGTTCCAGTACCAGGACATTATACTAGTACAAGGGATGTACCCTGCCTCACAGAGCTTCCAGTTTAGAGGAGACAGTGAACAAGAAATGGCCACTTTAGTGGGGCATGGTGGCATACACCTGTAATCCAAGTGCTGGGAGGCAAGAGGCCAGGGATCGCTTGAGTTCGTGAGTTTGAGACTACACTGGGCAACACAGCAAGACCTGGCCTCAAAAAGTCAGTCAGGCACAGTGCCTGTAATCCCAGCTACCTGGGAGGCTGAGCCTGGGGATCGCTTGAGTCCGTGGGATTGGAACTGCCCCAGGCAACATATCGAGACCTAGTCTCAAAAAAAAAAGAAAGAAAGAAATGGCCACTTTGTGTGCTGAGTGGAGCACAAGCCATCAGGAAATGACTGGGAAGCCCTGGCTGATGAGTAAGATGAATGAGCTAAGAGAAGGACAAGGTGTTCTAAGTTAAGGAGACAGAGAGGACAAAAGGCCAGAATGGAAGAAGCTGGGGAGGGAAAGGAAGCTAGATGGCAAAAGATCTGCTGGATGCAGTTAAGACCTGCCCTGCAAATCACTAGAAAGTTAGTGAAGGGTTTTGAGTGGGGCACAATGTTGTTGGAATTGAATTTCAGAAATACCACAAACTTCTATGGAGGTGGGCAACAAGGGGAAGAAGGGAAGCAAAAGGAAACAAGTGTAGTAAATGTGGCAGAGAAAATGAGGGAATCGAGTGATATTTAGGAGGGAAATCAATAGGGTTTGATGGTCAATTGTATGAGAGATAGCTAGGAAAAGGCATCAAGGATGATCTCTTGGGTTCTGGGTTGAATGGGTGTGCCATTTCCTTTTGCAGAAAATATGGGAGAACAGAATGGTCGGAAGGTAACTGTCCCACTTGGGATGTATTGATGATAATAGACATTGGTGATGCCCATTCTCTGAAGTGACCCATGATCCAACCACAGAGATTCATAGCCTTATTCAGTTTCTTCCCTAGAGTGTGAGCCAGACCTGCCTGTGACTTCTTTCTAATCAATAGAATATGACAAAGGTGGATTTGTGATCACATTTTCTAATACAAGACTTTCTCCCACCAACAGGAACTAGAAATTCCTCTGTTGGAATTCAGGAAGTAAGTAGTTGCATTATGAAAGCCTACTTAGTAAGGAAGAATAAGTCATCTCTAGAACATTAAGAATGACTTCTAGCCAAAAGTCAACAAAAAATAGGGGCCCTCAGTCATACAGTCACTTGGAGGTTAATTCTATCAGCAGCCTGAATGGATATTCCATCCAGTTAAGCCTCCAGATGAGAACACAGCACAATTGACATTCTGACTTTAACTTTGTAAGACCCTGAACAGAGGATCTACTCCTGGACTCCTGGACTCCTGACCCATGGAAATCATGAAATAATAATTATGTGTTGTTTTGTGATCTAAAGTGAATAATAATTGGTTGGGCATAAACAGAAAAATAATATAGTATCTAATTGAAGGTAGCAAATAAACAGCTAGATATTTAGGTCTGGAATATGAAACAGAGGTCAAGTCAGAGATAAGTGTTTGGTAATTATTATAATTATTATTAAGAAGATAGCAGCTGACACCACAGGAGAGTCTGCAATGATGATAAGGAGAAGGTCTGGGGCAGAAGCTTAAGGGTTCACTAACATTTAGCTCAAGTATATATGAAAGGGAATCCCAAAGAATTCTCAGAGTCCTGAAAAAAGATCGGAGGAAAACTCAGAATATAGTTGTACTAATTTATTAAGAACTTTTCATCTGCCAAATACTGCTCTAGGTCGATGAAAGGTATAGACTCATTTAATCTTTACAACCCCTCTAGAAGGTATCAGATAAGGACATCATAGTATCTTCATATTACAGATAAGTCCACTGAGATACACAGAGATCAGTAACTTACCAAGGTCATGCAGCTAGTAAATATTAAAATTAGGATTCTAACTCAAGTGGCAACTCCAGAGTCCACATTCTTACTCCTTTATGCTAAATTGACTCCTTTGAACCTGAGGAACAGAAACCCAAAATAAACTGACTCAACCATAAGTGGGAATTTACTTGTTCACCATAACTAAGAAGTCAAGCAGTAGAATGTATAAAATATAGCAGGCCTACCAGAAACAGGGTAAAAAGAGACTTTTTGACTTGACTTAACTGGATACAGCTATCTGCTTGCTTTTCTCTCAGAAGCAGGCTACAAGCAGTTCCTTTGCAATTACCTTTAACCTTAACTGGATACACTTATCTGCCTGCTTTTCTTTACAAAGCAGGCTACACACTCTTCATTAGCATTTTTACTGATCACCTTTACCATTGATATACAAAAGTTAGCCAGCTACTCTCTGCTTTCAGCTCCAAAAACTGCAGAAAAAAAAAAACTTTAAAACACAGTTTAAACTTTTTACCACCATCCCCAGCCTTCTCAACCAAAATATCAAACCAGTGCAAGACTATTAGTGCAGTGTAGACTAATTTATTTCTAACAAAGTGATTTCTAATTATCCTATTAACTACAAAAGAAACATGTAAGACTCAGAATACTTTAACATTGTCTAAACCCTTTCTCAGTATTGTCCAAAGTCCTTTCCCAGATTGCCCCAAAATCCTCAGTTTCTCAGTCCTAATCGTCTCACCAATGTCCAGACAGAGTCCATCTCCAGACGCTTGAAGACTTGTTCCTTTGAATGCTCCTCGTTGTCTTCCACGCTGTCTTCTCCTTGTCACCTTCAGGTAGCAGGAACTCCACGGTACCAAACCAGCAAAGTTCACTTTCTTCTCAGGCCTAATTTTTGCACGGCCTCTTTCAGACACAAATCAAACTCAGCAAAGCAAACTCCGACACGGAGTTTAAATCTGCAAACTCCTTAACTGCATTCAGCACACATGCTGCCAGCCTGGGTCAGCCGAGGGTTGCGGGCCCTCGGTGGCCACATGGCCAAGCTCACATGGCTCACATCTTTACAAGATGGCCGATTCCCATCTCCTCTCCATATTGGAATCCCAATCCAATTGAATCCTGAATCGAATCGAATCCTTCTTTTTTGTTTGCACACCCTTTATATACCCTGATTTCTCGCCTTTCAGGAAATCTGTTTCACCTTGACTATTTCACCTCTTTCTTCCCCCTGCATCCCCCTGAAGGGAAATTCCAGCTAAGGTCATTCCCCCATTTTAACATTACCTGTCCTTGAAATCTGCAATCTTAAACAGGAGGGGGGGGGCACACCCTATCATTCCCATAACTAAGAAGTCAAGCAGTAGAATGTATAAAATATAGCAGGCCTACCTAAGGTAGTCGGCACAGTGTCATTGCTCTCTCCAGCCCCCTCCACCTGGCCCTGCTTCCCTCTCTCCCAGCTCTCCTCATGTTGGCTTTAATCTCAGACATGGCTCTAGAAACATGATGGCAAACATTGCTCTCAACAGTTCCAGGCTGATGATATCTTCACAGCAGAGTACCTCTCCCTCTTGTCTGCCCAAAGCAACTAGGGAACCCAAAGATTTCCACATCCCCCACTCCAAAATTAGAATCAATAGAGAGATGGGTGCAGGAGACGGAATAGTTGAGTTCACAAGTCAGATATAAAAGAAGGGGGACTAGAGTGAACTGATAGAACTGTTTGGCAAAAATGGACTTTCTAATATTGTGCCTCAGTCATCCCAGCAGGGTCCCAGGTTGGAAATCTGCCCAGCTAAGCTTCCCATGTGACATCATAGTACACTTTCTCACCATATATGCACCTTCTCTGCAACACAGGACACAAGTCAACAGAGTCACACAGACCTTCTCCCAAACTCACCTCCCAAATTCAATGTTCCTGCCCCATCTCCCTAGGGAATAACAAAAAGGAAAATTCAGGACACACACCTATTAGTAGGCTAATTTTTTTAATTTGACAATATTCAGTGGAGATGAAGATGTGGAGCAATTGGAAGTCTTATCCTTTGCTGTGACATGGGAACACAAAACATTACAGCCATATTGGAATATGGTTTCTTCTTTAGCTAAATGAAATTCTACTAACGATCTAGCAATCCCACTCCTAAATATTTATCCAAGAGAAATTAAAACAAACACCCAGAGATTTGTGTATGTGAATTTTAAAGTTTCATTCATAGTTGCCAGAAAATGCCTCTGATGCAACAATGTTATGTCTCAGAAGCATCATGCTACATGAAAGAAGGTTGGCTCAAAGGACTACCTACTTTATGATTCTAGAAATGATCCTAGATTCTAGAATTATCACATAATATTCTAGAAATGGAAAACTATAGGAGAAAAGTAGGATCCATAGTTGCCAGGTGCTGGGGGTGGAGAGATGGATTAAATGCAAAAGGGAAAAAGGATAAGATTATTCACTAGTGATAATGATTGTATGATTGCATAAGTTTTGTTAAAATTCCTAGAAATGTGTATGTAAAAAGAGTAACAATTACTGTTTGTAAATTAAACTTCAACAAACCTAAAACTAACAACAAAAACCAGGAGTGTTACACTAGTTCTCAGAGTTCACTATGTTTCAGTATCACTTGGAAGCTGATGAAACACAGATTGTTGATGCTCTCCCGAAGTGTCAGATACAGTGAGTTCAGGATGAGCCTGGGAATCTGCATTTCTTACGCACTCCCAAGGAATGTGATGCTGTTGGTTCAGGAACTTCTGAGGGACAGCTGCTGGAATGAAAATCCCTTCCTGTGAAGCTGAGAAACAGGATGCAAGTGTATCTCCCAAGCCTGTTATTCCAGCCTGCCTCAGGCAGGAGATGAGCACCTGGGCCAACCAGCTTTTTCATGAACAGCCCCTCAAATAAGGCAGAGAAGTTTCCAAAAGAAAAAGAGGATCTTTAACCATAGGAAGAGGATCAGAAGATAAGTTGACCCGAATAAAAGCTATCTCCAAAAGGTACACAGAGAAATCAAAGGAAACATTTATGCAGATAGATAGATAGATAGATAGATAGATAGATAGATAGATAGATAGATAGATAGATAGATAGATAGATAGATAGATAGATAGATAGATAGATAGATAGATAGATAGATAGATAGATAGATAGATAGATAGATAGATAGATAGATAGATAGATAGATAGATAGATAGATAGATAGATAAAAGGAGAGCATATGTAAGATGCCCTGAGAGATCAAAGATAGGAAGTAGGTGAGTTATTTAGATTTAGCAGCATGGAGGTCACTGTGACTCTGGAAAGAGCACTCCCACATGGGTGCTGATGATCGAGTGATGCAAGGCAGGCAAATAAATACAGGAATCCCCATGACCACTCACTCAGTGTGGTGAGTGCCCACACATGTGGGCACTCATGTGTGGCACATGTGTGGTAGATGTGATCAGTGGGGATGGGGCAATGATTTTCTTTGCTTAAAATGAGAACTACTGAAGTAAGTTATTTACTGAAGTAAAAAGCAGGAGTTTGGAATTTCCGAAAAAGAATACAATCATCACACAAGGGGGGAATGGATCAGTACTGAGCACTGAGGAAACAAGAATATGATGAGGCACATAAGACAGAGGCACGAGGATGTGGGGTGCACATGGTGGTGGGTTTGTAAGTTAGCAGAAGGAATTTGAATGTGTTCTCATATGATGGTTCCTGTTTGTTCTGGGGAGGAGGGAGTAATTCAAAGGAAGTAATTCAAAGGAAGTCCTAAAGAATTGAATTGAGAATTCAGTCTCTAGAGTTCAGTCCTGTGGCATAATGCTGGACAAGTTTTATTAAAGTCTAAACAAAGTCTACAAAATGGGGAGAGTCATAAGATTTCTGACATAAAAGTTCTTAGAATTGTGTCTGACAGCAGATGCTTTGTAAATATTTTTGACAAGTGTTGAGTTTAAAAAGTAAAAGAAATATCTGAAGTAGAGACTATTAACCATACAGTTAATAGGCCACACATATCAAAGTTAACTCTTCTAAAAGAGGAAAATTCATTGCTAATCCAGTCAGCAACATGTCCAAGTAATCTGGGGAAAATCATTGTGATCCTTGTCAACCTTTAAAATATCGTCAACTTACTTTGTAAAACTATACAAACCAGCCTGTACACTACTAGAGACAGCTTCAGAAGTTCTTGTGTCTACTGCCACCTGAGTCATGCCAGCTGTGGGAATGTGAGCAGTTCATAGGCAAGGCCATTATTAAGGTCACCTCTAAAGTTCCATCAAGCTCGAGCAAGTTGATGTTTCGGAGGTTTGAAAGTGAGTCACTCGCCTACATTTGGCACCTTCAATCCATTGTGTAAGACACCTGGATAGAAACAGTAGGGGTGGCTGGACTTGCTTAACCTGGGAAGACCAAAGGTGACTTTTCTCCCCACTCAGCCACCAGCTACCAACCAAGGCCATGGCTTAAGGAAACTAATTCCATTTCATATGCTACGTGAAAGAAGGAATATTTTCCTTTCAAAACATTTCTTCTTCCGCTCCATGTGCCAAGGCTGAGTCTGCATTTTCAAAGAAGTTTTTTTCTGCTTGAATTCCTTGGATGTGAGTCGGTAAGAGAATTGTCCCAGGTGTGGGCCCAAATTTAATTACAGGTAAAGCAGCTCTACCCCAGTTCCTTTGTTCTTTTTCCAAAAGGTGAGGCTTTTCCCAGCCTTCTACTTTTCCCTTGGTAGCCTTTTACTTATGAACTCACCAAATGGCAGTTACCATATTTTACCAGATGTAGGCTGCACATTTTCCTCATTTGAACATCTGGGAAAGTGAGACTGTATTACAGTCTCTGGCATCTTTGTGCCTATCTGATACCAGTGTCTTTGTTTTGCTTGCCCTTCAGAGATGGCTGTTAGTGAGATTTAGGTCAAAGCATAGCCCTGGCCATGTGGAATACTATCCCATTTTATGGCAGAATGTGAAAACTAGCCAGATATGGTGACTTGCTAGACATCATATAGTTACTAAGTAGCAGATAGCGCTACTATCTGATAGCGCAAGGTCACATCACTTCCGGAAATATTTTTGCTCGATCTGAATCATCAACCAACTACATCCATGAATATTAAAGCAGATTTGAACAAGGGTCTCAGGACGATTTTAGTCTAAACTCTATTGTAACATATGAACACATAAAGATAGCCATGAACAGAGAGATTTAGAACCCACTGCAGGAAAACACAACCAGAGATGTGCTCCCATCCCTGGAGATGTGCTCCCGTCCCTCAGCACTCTTGTAGATATGGTCACAATAGCAATGGCTCCCTTCCCAAGAACTTGCCTCTATCCATCACAAGCCCTTTTAACACATTGTCTCATTTTTCAAAACAATGGGGAAAAAAGACTCACCTTTCTCTTGTTATTTAGAGCATTGTGAGTAGAGATTTAGCAAGTATCAGAACAGGAATCCAATACTGTCTGATTGACTCCAGGGGGTATTAGCAACTCCCCGGGCACCTTCACCCCCAGTCTGTCAACACTACCCATCAAAGGAAATAGGTAAGCCAGATGACCTTTTCCTAAGAGGTAAAGGTTCTGCCTTCATAAACATGTGCACAATAGTTCTGTGCTTAGTGACCATGCTCTATGAGGAGTGTTTAAAAGTGAGTTGGGGTTGGTGGTGTCTCAAAAGATGAAATAAAAATGATCATGTGATACAGCAATTGTATTGCAACATCCAAAAGAATTGAAAGCAGGCACTCAAACAGATATTTTATTCACTGTCTGGAGGGAAAAGAAAACGGAGAGTTTGTGTTTAATGGGTATAAATCTTCTGTTTGGGAAGGTGGGGACATTCTGAAGATAGATGAATAGTTATCCTTAAACAACTACATGAATATACTTAATGCCACTGAACAGTATGCTTTAAAATGGTTAAAAAGGAATATTTTTAATTAGTAGACTTATAATTTTTGAGTCATAAAAATATGTATATTTGGAACAGTCTCCTCAGAGCAAAAACTTGTTGTTTTTTTTTTTGTATTGAATGCATATATTTACTTTCTTATATTGCTGTTCATTTTTGGACAGTTTTATATTTCTCCCTCTCAGGCTTATAATCCCTATAGTCCTACACCACCACAGTACCTGTGACCCATTACCACAGTCCCTTGTGCTCTTCCCTACCTTATTTCAATGCTAAAACTTTTGAGCTCTGCTTGAAGGTAGAAGAGTCATGCCCTGAAATGTGCCCCAAACTATCAGGGGAGGTTAAGGAGACAGAGCTCTGAAAGTGCTAGGAAGAAGAAAGACAAAAACACTGAGGATGAGAGTTCTGCTAGACAATTCCGGGCATAGACCCAGGGTATCTCAGAGCAGATGGCAAGTTTGGTCATGACAGCAAGGAGCAGGGAGGGATTCTGTGTCATTGAGAAATAAACCATTTATCTCAGGACTCTGGGGAATGACTTTAAAAACAAAACATACTAGCTCTCTCACATATCAAACAATACTGTATCCTTCCTTCAACCTGAAAATAAACATCTGTGCATCCTAATTTTCATGGCAATGAGGAAACAGTTGACTTATGAAGTCACTCTTTGGCCTTCAAGAGACATTCATCTAATCTAAAATATCCATTGACATCAGAACCCAAATAACTGGAATATAGATAGCTGTGCTGCCCATGCTGAGTGGATGCTGACATGTGGTTCCTGGGTTGTGGCAAGGGCTTCCCAGGTGGTTGTGAGGCACTCTGTCCTCTGCTGTGACACTGGGGACCAGTTCCTGTCTTTCTGGATACCACGCCCGCCTCCTGTTGAAACAAGCAGCACCCCATGGGATGCTTTCATAGTGTTTTTACAGAGAAAGGAATAGTCTGCTCAGAAGAATCAGGAAGGACTCGAGCACTCAGCCCGTCTCAACTCTTGTTTGTGTGGGCGCTGTGGGCGGAGATGAGAAGAAGATGAGACCGTGCATGTCTCATCTGGGTATCGTGGGGGCTGCGGAAGAGTCTGCACTGGTTTCAAGATTTATCAGAAAAATAAACAAAGGAAAGTATTCTTTGAAAATGCAGCAAAAGTCCCAACCCAGGATCAGAGAGCCATCTCATTATAACCTCCTGGCCGTTTCCACTGGTTGAGCAAATCTCAGAACCAACCCAGCTCCTCCAGTTGGGAGCTCTACCTTCTCTGTGGCAATAGAGTGGGGGATCAGCCTGGGTTAGGGTGTATGTTGGTGACTTACTTCTCTCCCTTGGCTTTCTTTCTCAGAAACGAAGGCACTGAAATAAATGGTTTCTAAAGGTAACATATGACTCCATTCATTTTATGTTTACAACTCAATGCTAACAGAGATATAAAGCCAGTGAAATTCATGAACTGGAAATCAACTGAATCACCTCTAGCCCTACTAGCCTAAATTGTTTCATTTATATTTAAATATTTTTAATCTTGCAGCACAACTTGTCCTAAAAAATACTAACATGTTTTGGTTTTTGTTTTGTTTTGTTTTGTTTTGAAATCTTGTAAATACCTTTGAATTCTTTCCTTTTTTTTTTTTTTTTTTTTTTTTTTTTTTTTTTTTTTTTTTTTTTATTTTTTTTTTTTTTTTTTTTTTTTTTTTTTTTTTTTTTTTTTTGCATGGTAATATCCTTATACCAAGTCTCTGTTCAAGATTATGATAATTTTCAGTGAGTGTTTTGGACTAACTTGTTTCCCCTACAAATTCATCTGCTGAAATTCTAACTCACAAGACCCAAGAAAATAAATTTATTTAAGATAGAGTCTTTCAAAAGACAATTAAATTAAAATAAGGACATTAGGTTGGACCCTACTAGACCTGGTATCTTTCTAAGAAGAGGAAATTAGGACACGGGACACATGTAGGGAGGGAAGAACGTGTGAAGACCCAGGGAAAAGAGGAAGGAAGAGAAGAAGAGGGCCATCCAAAAACCACGAGAAATGCACCAGAAGGAACCAACACCTTAATTTTAGACTTTTAGTCTCCAGAAGTGTGAGAAAGTAGATTTGCCTTGTTCAAGCCACCCAATTTCCTAATTGTGGTCATTTGTTAGGGTGGTACTAAATAATACAGGGAGATAAGAATGTCCTTATTGGTTAGCTATACTGGTCACACGGGATGGTCATCAACCACAGAGCCATCTACATCATAATATACAGGAAACACCCACACACATACATATTCACACACGTACACAAGCTCAGGCATGTGTGTGCATTGTTTTAATGGCTTTGGCTCTATTAGATTCTAACATGAGTATATTTTGCAACAACTTTTTTTTGATCCTGTAACAGAACAGGGTCTTGCGATGTAACCACATCCTCTCCCCCAGTCGCTTCTCCCTTCCTGCCAGTTAGCAACACTCACAGAGATGCTTTGAGAGCGAGCGCAGGACAAGGGGTCAAGTGGATCATCTCCCCTCCAACTGGCCTGCCTCTTGAATTCCTTCTGGGAAGGACTGGTTAACAATCTATCAATCCATCCACTCTTCTAAAAAGGAAGGCTCCACTCACACAACCCACATGCACACCTTTTACAGAGGGCTTGTTAGCAGGCTCAGCTCTTTGATGGCTCATGTCTATACTCTGACAAACACTGCAGCAACCTGCCAGCACAGCCCCAGCAGCCCACTCACCTACAGGCCAGGACCTTGTTTGCTTTGGAATTGCAAACCCCCACTCACCCATCAGACCTGGCTTTAGGCGGTGGCACTGCGCAGGCGTGCTCATGCTGTGACCCAAACAGTTTCAGCAACATCAAAGAAAACAGAGCGTCAGGCCATTTATTTCAGAGGAACAGGCCGCTGGGTTCCTCCATTTTGTTTTGGTTTTTATATTTTTATTGAATTAATGTTGGTTTATGTCACTGTTCCCATAATGGAAATGTGGGACTCTTCCCTTTGGCCATTGTTGCCATGGTGCGCCCACCACCAAAGCACTCACAATCCACTGCTATAAGCCCTTGTTCTCCTCCTTCTTTGTTCTAACCCTTCCTCTCCTTCTTCCCCTCCCCTTCTGGTTGCCCCATTCTACAGTCAGGTTTCAAAGGTTAATTTTTTACTTTGGCTGCATCTGCCCTTTGTTTTGTTTTCTACATTCCACATATAAGTGACATCATCCAATATTTGTCTTTGTCCTTCAGGCTTATTTTGTTTAGTGTTATTCCATCTAGTTCCACCTATGTTGCGTGAATGGCAAGAGTTTATTTTTCATCGCTGAGTAGTATTCCATTGAACCACCCCTTAAGAATGCATTCATCCTTTGGAGACCCTTGAGGTTGTTCCTGGTCCTGGTTATTGTAACTGCTGCAGTGAACAAGGTAGTGCATGTTTCCTTTCAAAGTCCTCTTGGTTCTGAGTGGGTATAACCAGGAACCAGCAAAAGGTGAAAAGGAAGAAAATCTACTCTTTCCTCACCCCCTACAACATGATAATGAGAAGCAATCAGTTGATAGGAGCATGGCCATCTCTGGACAGAACTGCAGCCACAGCCCAACATCCAGGAGGACCAGATGATGAGAGGTTTGAGTAAGACCTGAGGCAAAGGGTTTGTCAAGAAAGACTGGGCCTGTACCTCCCCAAAGACTTCTGATCTATCACACAACCAGAAGTAGCCCCAAGACAATTGCTAAAAGGCTAAAAGCCATCGTTCATGAATTCCAACACCAACCGCTATGGTGGGAACCTATTTGTAGCTTTTGCCACTGCCACCCAGTTTCCCTTCTTTCTCATGGGGAACTCTCCAAAGACCTCCTCTCAATAAAGATCAGCCTCTGCATTATCACTTCCTTTGTGTTGTCACTGAGGCCACAAAAATGATAAGGGAGAGAGTGACACCCACAGAGCCATGCCCATTGGTGGTATCCCCACCCTCATCAGTGACACTATTTTTACTGAGCAGTTCTCATTTAGGGGAGGATGAGCCAGACCTCCCCACAGAAGCATACCTCCAGGTCAAGGCAGTCCCTAAAGCCATCAGAGGGGCTAAAACCTTAAGCTGAGCAGACCTTAACCACTATAGTTTAGGGAGAAGGTATGAATAAGACAAAAGGCTCTCTCTGTGGCCACACCTTCCACAAACATCACCCTACTTACTCTTCACAAGCTTGTGAAATCTTCATGTCCTCTTCTGTAACAAAATTGCTTCCTCAGTACTTCCTTCCAGCAACTTCTCAGTAAACCCCTCCCCTGGCTATGCTCCCTTGGACATCAACACCAACTCCTGTTGAAGCATCTCGGATCCCTCATCTTGTATTCATCTTAGGAGTCCATCACTCTCTAACATATCATTTTACATATTTTTCCTGTTAAATGTCTGTCTCCCCAATGAAAATATATACTTTTTTATGTAATTATATATAGTGAAAGTTCCATGAGGGCAGGACCATGCCTGTTTTGTTCACTGTTGTATCCCAAGTTCCTGAAATAGGACCTAGCACACAGTGGAGGCTCCTCTATATCTGCTGAGTCAAGTAAACGACTGAATGAACAAGACAACTGAAGTCCAAGTTTGCATTCAGCAACACAAATACTTAGAGGCAGAATACCTGCTGGAACTTAAATCTTCTGACACCAAATCTTACCCCAGCACCATAAGACCTCTCTCCCTGGTAGAAATGGAAAAACTCCCCCATCAGCAACATGGAAGAGGGATGACCAAGCAAAATTAGGTGTGATAGGACCCAAGGGGAGCAAAAACACACTGATTGCATTTTCTTTGATAACAGCTAGGAAAGCAAAGGCAAGTTGAAGGACCCATGAGAAAAATAGGTAAGTGACAGCTGATTCCAGACTGTCAAAAGAAAAAAAAACATAGGAAGGTGATGCAAAATGAAAATAGGAACAGAGCTCCAGGGTGGCGGTGCCTACTCCATCCCCAAGGCTTTCTTTAGCAGCAGATGGATAAAAGAAAAGTCTACAGCTTCCTGGAGAGTCGGGAGAAGAGAAAGGACAACCAACAAATAAGAGTGAGGTTTTTTCAACAACCTAAAAGCTCTGAGGGTTGGAGTGAGGCTAAGGAGTAGTGTTAAGGGAAGAGGGACCCTAAAGGGAGAACAAGGGTCTCCTTTTGGAATGGTCTAAAGGAGGGTGAAGGAAGCTGCCTGGGGAGAAGCTTCAAATTGAAAACTAGCCAAGTGGAATATAAGAGGGAAGTCAGCCCCTCTCTGAAAGAGCAACATGTATAGTCAAACTGCCAGGACCTACCAATGAAGGGAGGTGAAGCTGGATTTCAGTGATGGCCATTCCCAGAAGCCATAGAATCTCCCCTTTTCAATACCAGTGACCATATGAAGGAGCAGGCAAACCATAAGAGCCTTCATGGGGATATGAACCAGGATGCTCCAGAGAAGGATAGAACAGATTCAAATCATCACTGTGGGGATACACTGCTGTGTACCACCTGACCCCTTGAGATTCAAAGCTCTAGTCTGGGGAAGGTGATTTAGGAAAACCACTTCATGGTAAATGGTGGTCATGGGAGTTGATGACGACAGATTGGGAATAATGACCTGAAGCTGAGAGACCGGGCCCAGGTGGTGCCTAGCTCAGACCAGCTTGCCAGAAAACCTAGCTGTGTTTGTTCCAGAAACTGACAAGCCTTGCTGGTAAGGAACTCCTGAAGGGTGACCTCGAGCATACAGGCAAGACTTTTATAAAGAGAGGCTCTGGAGTTGGCCTGTGTGAAGTGCCCAGAAGGGGGGTTGAATTCACCTCCGAGTTTTGTCCTCGTGGCTTCAGTAACTACTGAATTAAAAATCACCCATATTGGGAGAAATGACATATTATCTAGGATTTACCATATATATCTCCAACAAGTCAAAAATTTGAGGGCTAGGCCCCCTCCTGAAAGGCCTGCTCTTGGAAGAGGCTCCCACCAACACCTCTGCCAGCCCTGGCTGCCAGCAGGAGCCCGCGGTCGGCACCTCACAGGGGACCCAGGTGTGGGAGAGCTGCCTTTAGCTCCTACGTGCCCAGGGGCGGGGCAGCACCTTGACCCATGCACAGACTATTGGTGGAGGCAGAGGGGGTATCCCCCTCTTGTCAGTCCCACTTCTAACAGATCTTACTAGAAAGGAGGAAACCAACAATCTACTGACTGACACTCTGGAGAAAAGAAGACCAGACAAAGGCACTGGGCATGATCATCACCTAGGTGAGACCCAAACTGAGCAAGATCAGACCCCCAAGACATGACTATGAAACTAGTCATATAAGTGACCTAGCAAAGAGCTTCACCTACAACATTCTAGGAGTTAAAAAAAAACAAGCCCCTGATCCAAAGATACCACCAAGATGAGCAAAGCACCCTCTTCTCCCATTTGGGAAAGAAAGACACAGAGTAGGGGCTGCAACCTCATGACAAAGCCATAAACCACAAGAATGGAGAGGAGCTGATCAAACCTCCTGCTGGTTTGTCTGTCCCCAACA
>PVHY01016552.1:0-33504 GCA_004024945.1 Uropsilus gracilis
ACAAAAAAAAAAAAAAAAAAAAAAAAAAAAAAAAAAAAAAAAAAAAAAAAAAAAAAAAAAAAGAAGAAAAATAAAAAATCTAGTCTATTTTCAAGAAAATAGAAGAGTAACTGCAAAATCAATCAGGAGAGAAAATTACCAGTATGAAGCAAAAAATCAATGAAATAGAAAAAAGAAAATTCAGTGATAAAAACACTTTGTAAAGATCAACAAAATTGACAATCTTCTACTACAGCTGGCATAGAAAAAAGGGTGATCTTAATTTACCAATATCAGGAATTATATAAGGATTAATACTACAGACTTTGAAAACATAAAAATAGTAATATGGAAGCAACATGAAAAGCTTCACCCATATAGAGTTAATAATTTAGAGAAAATTGATCAATTCTATAAGAAACTATACATAGGTAATATCTAATATATAATAATCTAAATGCCCCTAAAACAAAGCAGCATATAATCCATAATGTTAAAAGTGTTTAAAAGAAGCAGGTCCAGAATAGTTCCACTGGAGAATCTATCATTTGTTTAAAGAATGAACACTAATCTACAAAATTGCTTCCAAAACACAGGAGAGAAGAGACCAGTTTCCTGATATAAAAAAAAATAAACAGTACACAAAAAAGAAAATTATAGCTCAATAACCTGCATGAACATAAATAAGATAATCCTTAAGGAAAAAATTAGCAAAATGTAAAATGAATCACGGACGACATTGAGGTGGTTGTTCATCACAGTGAAAGTATTTCAAGGCATTCATCCCATCAAAATTAAAACTTAAATCTGTATAAGAGTGTCCCTACCAGCATTAGCTGTATAGACAGAAGCTAGAAGCAAGTGGAGTATTTTAGTAAAAGTTAAACAATACCATGAAATACACCTTAACAATTAAAGGAAATAAACTACTGAGACATGTAAATGTCCATGTAAATATTGGGGTGATTCTCAGGTCATTATACTGTATGAAAGAAATCAACCTTGAGTTGGCTTCTGAAAGTAGTATATTGTATGACTATATTCCTGGATTATGAGAGTGGCTACACCAAGAATGAAATACACACACACACCCCACATTGTAACCAGTGTCAAATTCCTAGCTTTGATTGTATCTATTGTTACATAAGATGGAACCAAGCAGAAAAACTGAATAAAGATTACATGGGCCTCTCTGTCATATTTTTACAAATTTCTGATAATCTATAATTATATCAAGGTGAAAAATTAAAAAGAAAAATGCTGAAAAGAAAAAAGCTATATGAAAACATTTTTTGAGAATGCACAACTGTTCAAGAGAGCCTCAACTTTGAGTGTCATTTTATCATTTGTAACATAATAAGTGAAGCAGGAATTTTATTGGGGGATTATATCATGGGTGAAATATAATGCAATTTTTGACACATTGTATTAGAAACATTATTCTTTGTTTGAAAAATTTGCTAGCTTTTTAGATAAGCTAACCACAGATAGATAAATCTTATAATCAATGAATATAGAGGCAGAAAGGCAGTCTGTTAAGATGCATGATATTATGTTGTATGGAATTTTTCATTATATTAAGTAATTCTACAGTGCTTTGATTTCAAAGCAAGTGACAAGTCGACAGCTGAATTCTAATGAGAATTATAAGAGGTTTACATGGTAAACTGGAAAACTAACATAAAAAAAGAATCACAGAGCTGGTAAACAATTTCAATTTAAGGACACATTTTTCTGAGAGATTTTGAAGATACTCAGAGACATTTCTGAATTCACCAAGGACTGGGGGCCAGGCTAAGCCCAGACTATGTGGCCCCTGAGCCGTCATCTTCCACATGTTCTCTTTCCCCTCATAAGCCCCTCTTACACTATGGAGAACACATGCCAGACTTCAGGCCATGGAGCAACTGTCTGGAACTGAGAGCCTCTCTCCCAGACAATGCAGGTGGCAGGCTTCGGTCTGTGCTTATCTCACACTCAGCCCCCAAACAGTAAAGTTTTTAGCAGCTTACATACATAAAAAGAAAAAAAAAAACATATTTTACTAAGTATCTGATTGAAGCTATCCCAGTTGCATGTTTTTCAGCAGCAGCCTTTGTAAGTCCAATTATTTGAAAATGTTTTTATTTATGGAGAAAGAAGGGCTTTCCCCTCACAACCCACACATACTTTCATTATACACCTTCAGTCATCACAGTCTTATGTTATTGAATGGAAGGACCAAAATCACTCACATATTTATATTTACATCTGAGAAGACCTACTTTAAAAATACGGTTTAATGCAGCCTCACTATCAAAGTGACTTAAATAGTTTCTGCAGTAGAAAGGGAAACGTAGCCTTTGTACTGATAAGTTGGGTACTCAGTGCAGCCCCTGAAACTTACGTCTAAGGCTCTGGACCTGGTATTAACCTCAATAAAACTTTGACCTATGGAGATGGAGCTGATTCCCTCCTTATTTTGAATAGAATACCAGCTAGAAGGCTGTCTGTGTTATAAAGTAATTTTTTTTTTTTGAATCAATGCTCCATGAGTGATTGGGGGCAGAAGAGGGATGCAATGTACTGCTTCTATATGCTTTTTCTTGTTCTACCATTGAAGCATGATTGAAATCACCAGAATAGCCAGTGTGTTTATGGTCTCAAGTTGAGATCTTTAAGTTTAGATGAAATTAAAGAGTTGACAAGAATGGAATTTTAAAATTTAATCCCAGCTGTAGAATCCTTACTAATGGCAGTAGATCAAACTTAATTGGAAAGTTTATAGACTCTATCATGTATTCAAAAATATTTGAGAATTTGTTATATTCCAGGCATTGAAGGATTTATTACAAATAGGTGTAAGACTTGGTAGGTGTGCTCAGAAAGCTCAATATTTAGTATGACATCTTAATTACACTACTTCCATTAACTAAACACACAAGCAGACCTCTTTCAGGTCTGCTACATCAGCACTAAAAAGAAATAAATTCTGTAGGACACGATTATACTTTGAATCAGCAATCACTTTTATATTCACTCATGGTCTGTTTAATGGCCTGCTCACAAATGCTTTTTTTCCCCTGACACTATGCAATGGATCCTTATTTACAGACTATCTGATCATTGAGCTGGAGGCTTCTATTCACAGTCACTGCTGTGATCCCACTGCAGTGAAGATGAGACTCCTTTAACTAGTAACTCCCCATTTCCCTACTCCCCACTTCTAGCAAACACCATTTCACTCTCAGCAACTTAGAGCTTGACTCTTCTAGATTCCTCATGTGAGTGATATCACAAAGTATTTGTCCTTCATTGTCTTGCTTATTTCACTCTTTTTTTTTTTTTTTTAAGGCTGAAGGATATTCCTTTGGGTGTGTTCTTCTTTATCCATTATTTATCTAACCTTCATTTATGGCCCCTAGACTCATTTATATATCTTGGCTATTGTGACTCAAGCTGCAGTGAACATGGGAGAGCAATTATCTTTACTAGATCCTCATTTTAACTCCTTTGGATAAATACTCATGAATATAGAGCATCTTCAATAAAATGAAAATAAGAGAATTGTTAGATCCTGATAGGTAATAACTAGGAAAACAATACAGGGGACAACAGGGTCCCACTAAAGGGCATAGTATGGCCCTGCCCTTGTGCTCATTTACCCCTCTATTCCTTAGATGTCTGATTTCTATTTATTTTCTAAACCTAGTCCTTTAGTGTCCTACTGATTTTGTGAGACCAAGTACTCATAATACTCATAATTTTATGTATGTATGTATTTATAGACTTGATCTTGCTCTGTTGCCCAGAGTTGTCTCGAACCTGTGGACTCAAGTGATCCCTAGCCTCAACCTCCCAGGTAGCTGGCACGTGCCACTACACCCGACAATAAGTCCTCCCTTTAAAGAAAAAATATCAAATTCTGTTGTTCCAATCAGAATACTCACTGTCCAAAGGAATTCTAGCATTTATAATTCAGGATTTATTATATTATGATATGCAACAGGACTTGCAGTTTCATTACTAAAGAAATCATGGGTTATGACTTTCAAAATTCATGACCTGAAAGTTAGGTAATGATGGATAACAAAGTGAACAGTTGTGATTATAGTTTTGATAAATGACTTAGGAAATCTAAGGACATCAACATGATTCAAGGTATTTCAATACTCCCAAGAATGTTTCATATATATATTCCTGTACTAAATTGAGAAATTTATGATACGGTTTTTAAAATTTTGTGTCATATTTATAGCAAATAGAGAATTTCCTGACTTTTCTGATTATGAGACTATCTCTAGATTGTCCTGATCTTTCCTTAGAATTGAACCATAAAAGTTGTGGGGTGGGGTCACAGTCTCATTCCACCAGTGACTTTATTTGGACTGATGTCTTGTGTCTGTTCTGCATCACACCCGTTGTCTATAATGCAAAACTTCAAATGTTGATCATGACACTGGAACTCCATTTAGTTGAATCAGGAGAAAAAAAATTAGTCTTAGAGTCTTCCCAGCAGAAGGACAGCTTTTTGGGGAGTGAAATAGACAGGTATGCCATGTATCATTTTCATCTCTTTATAATATACTCTAGCAAAATGTAAAATAAGGATAATGATAAAGCTGAAATAATGACTTAACTCTGAAATCTCTTTTAAGATAGGAATGTATATATGTATATAAATTTAGCTGCAATTTGAAGCTCAAATCTGAAAGATGGTTATTCCCATCTGAAAAATGTTTGTACTATTTCTGATTAGACACTCATAAAAGCAAGATTCTGAATTTTCATAAGAAGAAAGATAAAAATAATTTATGCAAGTGCTTACCAATTTTTGAAATTTTAATTTCAACTTAATGCACAACTTAATGCACATCACATGCCTCCCCTTAAAAACAAAATGTGAAATTGAGAGTAGGAACAAAAAGTCTGTTTCAAGAGAGAGGGCATATATAGAGGAATGGATATGATTATTTCTAAGGGTGGGAACATTAATAATAATGGTTGAATACATAAAGGGTCTACTATGAGAAGTCACTAGACTCTTTTACATATCTTAATGAAACTTCATATCATCTACTTGAATTAGGTGTTTTGCAGATGAAGAAACAAAAGCCCAATCACACAACTGTTGACAAAAGCTGATTTTCAAGGCAAATACTGTGGGACTGTTTGACTTTTAAACTATATTTGTTTTTTTTTTTTTGTGTGTGTGTGATTAAAATTTAAAACTGAATAGAGATTTTACTACAGTTTTTTAACTGTAGTAACATGTTTTATTGTGATGCCAAATGTTACTTAATTATAATATTGTACCGTAATGCATGCTTAATGCAGTTTACATCTAAAGAGCTATGCAATTTTTTAAATAGTGCTTTTATTCATAGGCAAACTTTTTATTTTACTTTTCTATCTCCTTGCTCCTTTCTCCAATCATTCATTGACATTTAGAACATACCCTCATTATTGAAAATAATCCTTAACTGAACATTGTAGAGTATTGCAGTTCTTGCATTGATGGTTTCCAATGTCTATAAATGTCCAAGAATTGATTTGCTGTGTTGGATGGTAGTTCCATATCAGTTTTTTCAAGACAAATTCAGATTGCTTTCTGTAATTGTTTTAGCAGTTTACATCCCCACAAGTAGTACAATAAAGATTCTTTTTCTCCTCATCTTCTCTACTTCTTTTTGGAAGTAATTTTCCAGAGGACCTAAATAGGCACTTCTTCAAAGACATACAAATGGGCAATAGTCACATGAAAAAAATGTTCATCTTTACTTTACACAATGCAACCCAAAACCACAGTAAGATACCTGAGAATGGCTCAGATCAAAATGAACAGAAAGAAATGTTGGTGACAGGGTGGGAAAAAAGAAACCCTCTGCCATGGTTGGTGGGATATAGGCTGATCTGATCCCTATAGAAAGCAGTGCAGAGGTTTCTCAAACACTAAAGATGAATCTGCTATATGAACCTTCAATGACATTTTTGGAATCTACCCAAGGAACACAAAAACACTAAATTGAAAGAAGAATTTCACTCCCATATTTACAGCAGTATTGATCACAAGAGCCAAGCTATGAACACAACCTAATGTCCCTAATCTTGTCAAGTATTAATCACTAATGTTGGTTTGTAATATATGGTCTTTATTATATTGAGGTATGTTCCTTTTATTCCCTTTTTAGGAGTTTTTATCTTAAATGGTTGCTGATTCTATCAATGCTTGCTCTGATATTGTCATGTGCTGTTTGTCTTTTATTAATTTGCTATATCTTATTGATAGGTCTACTTATATTACACCACTTTTGCAGTCCCGGGATTAGTCCCACTTTATTATTCATTGTGATGTATTATCTTTGTGATATATTGTTGAGTTCATTTCCTAGTATTTTGTTGAACATTTTTGAATCAACATTGTTGATCTAGGTATGTTGCTCTAGAAATAACTTATGTGATTAAAGTATTAGGAAAATATTGGCATGATAAAATATATTAAAGAGTGTTCCTGCTTCTATTTTTGAAAGCAACATTAAGATAAGCATTAGTTCTATTTTTAAAGATTTGACAAAAATCATTTGTAAAGCTTCCTGGTCCTGGGCTTTGTTGAAGACAAGATTTGTCACTACTGTTTTAATTTCCACACTTGTAATTTCTATATTCAACTCATCAGTTTCCTCATGGGTTAATCTTGATAAACAATATTGATCTAGAACTTTATTCATTTCTTGAAGTTATTGAATTACTTGGCATATACACATTCATGGTAACCTCACAATATTTTGTATTTCTATGCTATCCTCTTTTTTGACTGTGTTTATTAATATTTTATCTTTTCTGTGTCAACATAGAGGTTTATCTAGTTTGTCTATATTCTTGAAGAATTGCACTTTGTTTCATTGATCTTTTGTATCATCTTTTATGATCTCTATTTTAGTTATTTCTGCTATTAATTTTATTTTCTTCCTTCTAATAATTTAGGTCTTGTTTGGTGTTTTTTCTCCCCCCAATTTTCTTTAGGTGAGGTATTAGATTACTTATTTGGAATTTTTCTTGCTTTTTAATGTGGGCCTGTATTGCAACTATTGACCCTGGTAAGTTTGCTTTTGTTGCATCTCATATTATGGTAGCTTATACACTTATTTGCATTTGTCTCGAGAGTGTTAAGTTCTGTTCAACTTTTTTCTTTAAGCAGTATATTTTTTAAGCAGTATATTGTTAGTTTCCATTTAGCCATAAGTTTTTCTGGTTCTGTTTATTTATTCCTTGTATATGCTTACTACAGTTAAAAGGATTAGTAGGTATAATGTAGTTGTTATTGTTGTTTTTTAGTTTATTGACAGTTGACTTATATCCAATATATGATTTATTCTTAAAAATGTTCCATGTGCACTTAAAAAAAATGTGTCTCAGCAGTTTGGGGTGGTATTTTCTGTATCTCCTGTCTCATTTAATGCTACTGTTTCCCTATTTATTCTTTGGCTTGTTGCTGTATCCTGAGTTGTAAAGGGTTCATTAAAATTCCTAGTATTATTGTCTTGTTTTAATATTTCTCTTAGTTTGTTTACTATTTTATGTGATTTAGTGCTCTACCAGTCACTGCATATGTATTCATGAATGCTATTTCCTCTTGTATTAAACCCTTAATCATATTCAATGTCCATCTTTACTTCTTACTGCCTTTTTAAACAGAAAGTCTTTTTATCTGATTTGTATAGCTGTTCTTGACTTAGTTTGATCATCATTTGCCTGTAGGATTTTTTTCCCTGCCTTTTCCTCTAAGTCTGTGTTTGATTTGCTTGGTAAGATGGGATTCTTAAAAATTGGAAGTTTGGCTCTTTTCAAAATCCATCAGCCACTTTATACTTTTTGACTGGCCAGGCTGTTTACATTTAAGGTAATAATTCAGACATGTTTTCGTTGACATGTTGTTATTTCTTCTGTTTTCTATTGGTCCTCTCTTTTTATTTTTTGAAGTCTCCTTTTTATGTTTTCTTTAGAACCCATTTCCATTGTCTTATGTGTTATTTCTGTTTATATTTTTTGCAAAGTTAGTGCATGAGGGACTATTTGTGTCACCCCATTGTGTGGTCTATTCTCCTACTTATTCTGGTGGACCAAGTTGTTACTCTCTCCATGTTGTTTAATTTGGATTTTTTTTCACAATATTTGTTCTATTGCTTCATAAAAACCCCACTAAAATTTATTTCATGTGTGGTTTAGTGTTGATAATTCTTTTAGCATTTGCATTTCAGTGAAATTCCTTACTCTTTCTTCTGTCTTGAATGCTAAGCTTGCTGAAAAGGGTTCCATACTATAATCTTTTTAAAGTATTTCCTGCCAATCCCTTTGTACTTGCAATGTTTTTATAGTGTGATTGCTATCAGAGAATAGTTACTTTTTCTCTTGATGTTTTCAGTTTTCTGTTCTCATCATTGACTTTTAACAGTTTTATTACAATCTGTCAGTTATTTTTGTTTGGACTGTTTGGTTCTCTTGAATCACAATCTCTGGATCAAACACCAGACTGAGGTGTTTCTCAGCAATTATTTCTTTAAATAGAAATTTTATAACCTCTTCTCCTTCTCGGATACCCATGGTATGGGTACTTTTACTTTTTAGGTTATTCCAAAGGGTTATTGCACTGTCTTCATTTCTTAATTAGATTTTTCTTTTTGTTATGCTATTTCTGAGGTGTCCAATGCATGCTTTCTAGCTCAATAATTTGCTGCTTGTGTTTGTCTGTTATTGAGGCCCTCAATTATTTTTAACTTGGTTATAGTGTTTTTAAGCTTCAATACTTCTAATTATAAATGCCTCATGTTTTCTCCATTTTTATTTTGTTACTGTGATATCTCATGCACTGTTTGTTTCTTTTCTTTTGTTTTGTTTTCCTTTTCCTTTGATAAGAACTGTTCTGTTACCTTAAGTTATCTTGAACTCCTTTGTGGGTATATCCCATAGTTCTGGATTGAGACTCCTCTCTGGGGTATTTATTTTTCCCCTTTAGTGTTTGTGGTATATTCCTCTGTCTTTTCACTTTTACTTTTTATGTGTTGCACTAGGCATAAACTTTGAGTGCCCATGTTGAAATAATCAGAAAACTGGCACCGCCAATGGGTTTTAGGTAAAATGGAATCGGGGGAGTGGGCCACTAAAGAATGACCTGCAGTGACTGGCAGGAATTCAATCTTACCACTGTGTTATGGGTACTAGAGTTGTGTGATGGGGTTCCACAATGATCTCCTCTAGTC
Organism: Uropsilus gracilis; assembly: GCA_004024945.1. Taxonomy (NCBI): domain Eukaryota; kingdom Metazoa; phylum Chordata; class Mammalia; order Eulipotyphla; family Talpidae; genus Uropsilus; species Uropsilus gracilis. Next base: position 9,216 of record PVHY01016552.1, read on the forward strand.
TAACTTTTTATTTACACATCTTGTATAGTGTTGATTCAGCTTTCATATCTAGGCTATTTGATCTCTAGACTCACTAGAATCATATGATCACTAGAAATTGATCACATGAATTGCAATTTATACAGACTGACAACTAGGGACTTTCTATTCTTTAATCCATTGCATTTGCTATCTTGGCTTTAGTTAGAGTTGTGTGTGGTGGGGGTTGGTGGGAGTTGCTGGGGGTTGATGGGTGGTGGTGGCAAATATTTTGAAGATCCCAGTTTCAGGTTTCAAGTACTAATCCTTTATAGAAAGTACACAGGTGACCCAACCTGGGTCCTCCCTGGTGGTTTAGGTTCTAGGTGTTCTACTTTGGTGTCTTAGGCTAAACCAGTGCTCATTACTCTATGTCACTGCTCCCACAGTCTCCAGCAGTTGCTCTTTATCCCAGACATCAAATCTATGCACACTTTTATCTAGTGCAGTGTTGGATATCCAAAGTTCCCAATATTAACATGTACCCTGAGTCTGCAACTGTAGAGTATTTAGAGAGGCTACTGCCTCTCATGAATTGTACTACTCAGCTATCACTGTAAATACAACTCATGTAGATGTTTTCCTAACACTCTTTGCCTCAAAGTTGCTTCTGATATGTATTGTAATTATCTCTTCTTCCAAGGCTTTTGTTTTGTTCTGCTGTAATCTAGTTGTGAGTCTACATAGGAGTGAGTCCATGTCTACTCAAGTGCCATCTTGCTGGATTCCCCAGGTACAAACTTTCAGAGAAGAACTTTTTTGTTGTTTACTAACCCTCTAAGTTCAATTCAATTCAGAAATCTCAGTCTATTATCTTAATGCCTCTTCAAAGCAAATTACCAGAGTGGTTTGGCATGCCTGTACTTAAAACACTATTTGTTTAATAGCTTCTATTTAATTAAACAGCATATATTACAATGGACTTCAAATTGATTCTAAATTAACTAAGATCTAGTAAAACAAGGACTAACATAGATTGACTTAACTTGTTTTTTAGCTTTTTTTTGTTGTTTCATCTTTCCTTTCTCCAAGGAGATGTCATTAGGAGATGAAAAGTAAAACAAAATATGACATTTTTTTTCTTTTTGCTTTATGAAGTAGAGGTAAATTAGATATTCTATAGGAAATTTTATAAAATCACCCAAAATATTAGTCATCTAAACATTCTTATTAATGACTGAAAGTATTTCATATCATTTCTAATAATAAAATCATAATCATCTGATTTAATTCTTTAGCTTTATTATAAAATAACTTCAATACAAAATAAGTGCATTGGTTCAACACTGTGGAATTATATTGTTTGATACATATCACAAAAGAAAATAGTCAAAAACATACGTGGGATAATTCATTCTCTGAAACTTCTTTCTCTCTACAGCACTCATATTTTTTCCTTCTAATACTGAGTTTTTGCTTTTAATGTATGACTCCTTCACAGGGCAGCATTTATTTTGTCAACCCTTCATTATCCAAATATTCCAACTCTTCTTTCATTTTCTTGATTATTTCTATTGACAATGCCATTGCTGATGGGTATTGATAAATATCTCTGTTGTTTATATTCATAGCCAGCCAGTAGTTGAGTTTGTACCTGGATAAAAAAAGTGCATTTATTTGCCTCTGTGTGTGGAGTGGCGAGTAGAGAAAGATGATTTTGTAATAGCTTTTAGTGAAAATGAATGCTCAAAATTTTATCCCATATTTACATTCTACATTATTTACTTATCATCATTATTGACATTGGAAAATTTTGCACTTTGAAACAATATCTTAATGGCTCTGGATTTTTGTGATTTTTCTAACCTTTACTGAAATGTATAAAAAATTGTAATCTATACATTTACACCTATTGACATTTTGGCAGAGTTGACACAAATTTAACAAATTATTTTCATCTTTATTAAGACATGATTTACATTCAATCCAATTCACCTGTTTATAGTGTACAATTCACTACTTTTTAGTATATTCACAGGTATGTGCAGCCATTAAAACAATCAATTTTAGAACATTTTTATCATTCAAGGAGAAGTCACATACTGTTTAACTTCTGTCTCATATTCTCCAAAGCACCCTAGGCCTAAACAATAATTGTCTTTATTATTAAAAAAAAAAATTTCCAGACACAGAATTAAGTTTGTTTTATTTATCTATATTATTTTATTTTATATTTTCTTATATTATCATTCTCTTTTCAGGTATTTCTTGTACTTCTCCCATCATCATGGCACCAATAAACCATTACTATTATCCCTTGCATTCTTCCCTCCTTGTTTTGACACCCCTTCTTACCTCCCACTTCCTTACGCAAATCTATGTCAAACTTATGAGACAAAAATTTTTTGTTTGACTCAAACCTATGATCAGTTTGATACCGGACAATTAACAGGATACACACGTTTGATAAAGAGCTAGCTAGTATCACCTTGATAATGATATGGGGGCACCTACACCCCTGGGTGCCATAAACAGAATTGATATATACATAGAATTGCAAAATGTACTGAGAGCTGGGTAGTACTTTGATTAGCATACCTGCCAGACAGGACCTCCCACCCCAGGAGTCCTCTTGGTGGGAAGACTTAGGCAGAAAGGTATGAAAAGGCTTGAGGAACAAAGAAAGGAATTCAGCCATTTTGGGAGGAAAGATGGAGGCCAAACAAATGATACCATGAGTTGCTTCATGGTAACTCATGAGTCTTAGTAGCATAAGCTGAGTGTGCCTGCTGAAAGCTGAAGAGGTGGGGATTTGAACTCAGTGTTGGAGATTGCCTTGATAAATTTGACTTGAATATTTTTGGATAGACCAAGAGAAAACCAGGCTTGAGAAGAAATGAACTTTGCTGGTTCCTGTACAATGAAGTTTCTTTTTATTTATTTTTAAATAATTTATTTATATATAAATTTCATATCTCTGTGATCTCTGGGGTTCACCCCACCTGCCTGACCATTCCTACCCTGTTCTACCCCTCCCCCCAATTGTGTACTTCAATTTGGTTGTTGGCTTGTTTTAACTTTTCTTCATGGGTTTTGTTTATCTTCCCCATGTCCCATATAGTAGTGAAACATTTGGTTTCTGCTTTTTTTTTTTACTTGTTTCTGCTAATATGAATTCTTTTAAGTTCATCCATGTTATCATAAAACTGTCCAATTTGTCATTTTGAATTGATGAGTAATATTCCATTGTGTATATATACCACATCTTTTTCATCCAGTCATCTGTTTTTGGATATTTCAGTTGCTTACATGTCCTTGCAATTATAAATAGTGCTGCAAGAAACATCCAAATACAGGTGTTCTTTGTACCCACATCGAAGTCTCCTTTGGGTAAATTCACAAGATAGCAATTGCTGGGTTGTATGGTAGTTCCATTTTTGTTAATTTGCGGACCCTCCATACAGCTTTCCATAGAGGTTGGACCAGTTTACTTTCCCACCAGCAGTGTAAGAGTGTACCCTTCTCTCCGCATCCTTGCCAATACTTGTTGCCTGTTTTATGGATGTGGGCCATTCTTACTGGTGTAAGGTGGTATCTCATTGTGGTTTTGATTTGCATTTCCCTATTGCTAGTGACGTTGAACAATTTTTCATGTGCCTGTTGGCCATTTGTATTTCCGCTTTGGAGAAGTTTCTTTTTAGTTCTCCCCATTTTATGATTGGGCTTCTTGTTTTGCTTTTGTTTAATTGTGGAAATACCTTATGAATCTGTGTTATTAAGCCCTTATCACTTTTGTGGAGGGAAAACATTTTTTCCCATTCAGTTGGGCTTCTTTTAATTTTTTCTATCATCTCTTTTGCTGTACAGAAGCTTTTCAGTTTGATGTAGTACCATCTGTTTATGTTTTCCTTCAATTTTTTGCTATCAGTATATTTTTTCCAGAAAGGGGTTCCTAAATTATACTTCCCGGAGGGCTTTTTCCAAGTTTTTTTCTATGTATGTTATGGTTTTAGGTCTTATAGTTAAGTCTTTTATCCATTTAGAGTTTGTTTTTGTACAAGGTGTGAGGATGTTGTCTTGGTCCATTTTTTTTTCAGGTCTTAGTCCAATTTTCCCAGCACAATATATTGAAGTAACTACTTTGTCCCAATGTAAGTTTTACCCACTTTGTCAAAGATTAGTTGACTATATATGTGTGGTTTTATTTCCAAACACTCAATTCTGTACCATTGGTCAGATTGTCAGTTGTTGTACCAGTACCATGTTGTTCTAATTTTATGGCTTTGTAGTATAACTAGAGGTTTGGGATAGTTGGCCCTCCATTCTCTCTTGTTTTGGACAGGAGGTTTTTTGATATTCAAGGTCTTTTGCTATTCTATATGAACTTCTATAATTGTTTTTCTATCTCTTTAAAGAATGCCATTGGAATTTTTATAGAAATTGCATTGAATCTGTTAATTGTTTTTGGAAGGATGGCCATTTTGATGATGTTAATTCTTCCAATCCATGAGCAGGGACTGTCTTTCTATTTCTTTATGCCTTCTTCTATCTCTTTTAGCAGCTTTTTAAAGTTTTCTTTGTATAGAACTTTCATGTACTTCGTTAGGTTTATTCCCAGGTATTTAATTGTTTTTGGTGCAATGGTAAATAGGATGGCTTTTTTTTTTTATTTCTTCTTCCTTTTTTTATTTTTTGTATATAGGAAAGCTACGGAATTCTGTGTGTTGATTTTGTATCCAGCTACCTTACTGAACTGGTTTATTATTTCAAGTAGTTTTTCCATGAACTTTTTTGGATTCTCTACATAGAGAATCATGTCATCTGCATATAATGATAGCTTCAGTCCCTCTTTTCCTATTTGTATCCCTTTTATTTCTTTCTCTTGCCTTGTTGCCCTGGCCAAAACTTCCAGTACAACATTAAAAAGTAGTGGGGACAGTGGGCATCCTTGCCTGGTTCCAGATCTTAATTGGAATGATGTTAGTTTTTCTCCATTTAGGATGATGTTTGCCATAGGCTTATCATAGGTTGCTTTTATTATGTTGAGGTACCATCCCTTAATCTCCATTTTTTAAGCACTATTATCATGAATGGATGCTGGACTTTGTTGAATGCTTTCTCTGCATCTATTGATATGATCATGTGGTTTTTGTTTTTCTCTTTGTTGATGTGGTGTATTATGTTAATTGATTTCTGGTTGTTGAACCATCCTTGTGCCCCTGGGATAAATCCCACTTGGTCATGGTGAATAATGTTTTTTATGCATCGTTGGATTCTATTTGCCATGATTTTGTTTAAAATTTTTGTATCCATGTTCATTAGGTAAATTGGTCTATAGGTTTCTTTCTTGGTGTTGTCCTTATTTGATTTTGGTATGAGTGTGATGCTTCCTTCATAGAATATGTTTGGCAGTTTTCCTTCTTTTTCATTGTTTTGGAAAAGCTTTAGTAATGCAGGTGCTGTTTCATCTTTGAATGTCTGGTAGAATTCATTACTAAAGCCAGCAGGTCCTGGGCTCTTGTTTTTAGGTAGAGTTTTGATGACTGCTTCTATTTTGCTGCTTGTAATTGGATTGTTTAAGTTCTCTATATCTTCTTTGCTCAATTTTGGGTAGTTGTGTCTTTCTAAGAATCTGTCCTTCGCATCCAGGTTGTTGTATTTATTTCCATATGGTTGTTCATAGTAATCTCTTATTATCCTTTGGATTTCTTTTGTATCTGTTATAATTTCTCCTTTCTCATTTGTGATCCTATTTATTTGAATTTTCTCTCCTCTTTCCTTTGTGCGCTTTGCAAGAGGTTTATCAATTTTATTTATTTTTTCAAAGAACCAACTTTCGGTTTTGTTGATCTTCTGGCTGTCTTTTTGGTTTCTAGGTTATTTTTTATTCTTATTTTTATTACTTCTTGTCTTCTTCTGGGTTTTGGATTTTTTTGTTGCTTTATCTTTTCAATTTGGGAGATAAGGTTATTTGTTTGGTTATTTTCTTGCTTTTTGATATGGGCCTGTATTGCTATGAACCTTCCTCTTAGGTATGCTTTTGCTGCATCCCAGACATTTTGGAATGCTGTGTCTTTGTCGTTTGTTTTGAAGTAGTCTTTAATTTCTTTAATTTCTTCAATTACCCATTCTTCATTTAGTAACATGTTGTTCAGTCTCCAAGTGCTCGATGCTCTTCTTGCTTTCTTTTCATTGTTGATTTCTAGTTTGATGCCTTTGTTATCTGAGAAGAAGGTTGGTATTATTTTAATCTTTGTGTATTTATTCAAATTTGCCTTGTGGCCTAGTATGTGGTCAATTGTAGAGAATGATCCATGTGTATTTGTGAAGAAGGTGTAGTCTTTTCCTTGTGGCTGTCGTGTCCTGTAGATATTAATAGGTCCATTTTGTCAAGGTCTTCTTTTAAGGCTTTTGTGTCCTTGTGTAGGTTTTGGTTTTTTGATCTGTCCTTTGTTGAGAGTGGGGTATTAAAATCTCCTACTATATATATGTATTTACATCATTATTTGTTTTCAATTCTCTTAGTCTTAAGAATCTTGGTGCACCCTCATTTGGTGAGTATATGTTGATAATTATTATGTCTTTTTGGTGGGTTGACCCTTGAACCATTAGGTAGTGACCTTCTTTATTCTTTGTCACTTTTTTAAATTTTGAAATCTGCTTTGTCTGCTATAAAAATGGCTACCCTGGCCTTTTTTGTGAGCCCATTTTCTAGTAAAATAGTTTTCCATCCTTTTACCTTCAATCTATCCTTATCTTTTGGGATCAGATGTGTTTCTTGGAGGCAGCAGAATGTTGGGTTCTATCTTCTAATCCAGTCTGCATCTAAGTGTCTTTTGACTGATGAGTTTAGCCCATAGACATTTAGAGTAATTATTGATGTTTGATGTTCTAACAATGGGTTCTTGGTGGTCATTTGGGGTTCTGCTTTAGTTTCTTCTTCTTCTCCTTAATTATTCATTCTCTATTCTTCTGTGGATTTCAGTCTTAGGGCTTCTTCAGAGGTTCTTGGAGTGGGGGATTGGTGGTTGTAAATTTCTGGAGGCTTTCTTTGTCTGAGAAGGCTCTAATTTTTCCTTCATAAAGAAAGGACTGTTTTGCTGGTAGAAAGGACTATTCTTGGCTGTTACTTTTTGTCTTGAAGAGTTTTGAAGATGTGGTCCCATTCTGCCCTTGCATGGAGTGTCTCTTCTGAGAAATCTGACATCAGTCTAATGGGTTTTCTTTTGTAGGTTATCTGTTTCCTATCTCTTGTTAATCTCATAATTTTTTCTTTATCTTTGGCTCCTCAGAGTTTTACTATGATGTGTCTTGCTGTGTTTTTCTTTCATTAAGGTAGTTTGGTGTCATTTTTGCTTTCTGTATGTCTATTTTCATTTCTTTCTTCAGGTTTGGGTAATTTTCCTACATTATTTCATGGAAAAGCCTTTCAGATGCTATGTATTTCTCTTCTCCTTCTTAATTTTGTTTTCTTTAGGGTATCTGACAACCTCAGATTTTTTCTTCTGTCTTTTTACTTTGTTTTTCTCTCTCTTTTCTTTTCTTCATCCTCTCTACTTCTGTGTCCTCAAGTGTGCTAATTCACTCTTCTATTTTGTCTAATCTGCTTCCCTGGCTTTTCCCTGCATTTTTGAGCTCTTCTATTGCTCCTCTTAGAAACTGTATCTTGGCCAGCTTCTTATTTAAGGTTTCAATCTCATTCTTACGTTCATAAATAATATTGTTCATTTTGCTGCATTGTTTTTTATATTTTTCTAGTTCTTCTCTTAGCTCATTGAAAATTTCTGACCTCTTGCTTTCCCTTTTTTCTCCATCTTCCCTTACCTCTTTTAATGCTTTTAACAAATAGATTCTGAATCCTTTGTCTGATGAGTTCTTCTTCTTAGGGCTTGCTTGAGTATTTGTATTCTTCCTCTTTCATGTGTTTTCCCTTCGGACTTGCTCTACGAATAGATTCACTGCTGTTTTAGAATTAGATGTCATGGCAAGGCCGACCAAGTTGTGGTTATTTTTGCCTCTGTGCCTTTGCTGCTGTGGTGGATATATCTTGTTTCCTTTGGGGACCAGTTCTTTTTCAGTCAGTAGATGTGGTGCATGTATGTGATTTCTATTGTATTGTCTATCTTCTTTTTTCATTCTTTCTCCTCTTTTAGATTGATGGGTTTTAAATGTTTTTCGGTGCCCCTGAGCATGTGTCTTTATTTAGTGATGTGTCTAGGATTTGTTGTATAAACCTTTTTGGCTGGAGTGTCTTGAGAGACTTGAGTAGTCAGTGTTCATGGTTCCCTAGTAGTGGCACTGGTGCTTCCAGGTCTCTGAACTGTAAGCACTTTATCCATTTGAGCACAGGTGTTAAACCGCAGTCTTTGGTAGCCTCTGTCCAAAACCAAACCCTCCCTAGCCTGCAGTCACGGGAGTAAGGCCTGTGCACAACTCCAGTCCTCTGAGGTGAGCAGTTTTTTTCTGCTCAAGTGTCCGGCGTTAAACTGCAGTCTTTGGTAACCTCTGTCCGAACACTGGACCCGCTGAAGTTTCTTTTAAATACGTGGAGGAGTACAAGGAGAAGACCACATAGAGGAGCTGTTGACCCTTGCAGCACATGTGAATGAACTCTGAAGCATTGGACAAGTGGTGAGGTTATCAGGACTAAAGAGACTGAGGGTTTTGGACAGTCTGGGGGAAGGACTTTGGTTAATGTTGAAAAAGGTTTTGAATAATGTTGAAGTAATCAGAGTTTTTCTAATATATTTCTTTTTGCAGTAATTAGAAAATCAATGTTTAGTAATAAATTAGTCTGCTCTCTAAGAGTTTTGTTTTGCCTTGAAATTTAGTGAAAAGACTGGGGATGGTGGAAAGGACTCACAAGTTTGAAAGTCTTTTAGCTGCAGTAGCTGCAAAGGGTAAATTGAGCCAAACTATGTTAGGTTTAAACTGTCCTTTTTACGTTTTGTTGTTGTTTGTTTGTTTGTTTTTCCTGCATTATCTGAAGCTAGGAGCTGAAAAGGGACAGCTGACTGAAATCTACATAACAAAGTTGACTGGTCTGTGAAGGCATTTTTCTGCAGGAGGTTAGGGTTTGAGTTTGCCTGGGAGAAGCAGGCAGATGATTTAAGTTGTAAGTCTCCCTTTTCTCAGCCAGTTTCAAGTTCATAAGTTTCAACTGTTGAGTTCATTTTTTATTAAAAAAAAAACAATCCAATGTCCAACTAGAGATTCTTCAGCAATGCTTTCAGTCAACAATGAGAATAAAAACCACTAAACAGTTTTCTCTAAGCAAAATTCACTAATAAATTTCAGATATATTAACTTCTCAAAAAGGATTTTGACATACTACAAATTACTTTAGTGGATTATAATATAATCAGCTATACTGAAAAACTATGTATAACTGTTCACAAAAGAATTACAAACAGGAGTTACAGAATGTTAGAGCTGAAAGTATACAATTCAGCTTTCTCTAGTAATTTTTCCCATGTTTTATATTAATACCATTTCTGAAATAATATTTTAGTAACTTGCCATTGGTTTAAGAAGTTGTGGCGTATACACTCAGTGGCATTCTAGTCAACTCTTTAAAAAAGTGAAATCTTACCTTTTGTGACAATAGAATTTATGGTGATTATGCTAGCAAAATCAGTGAGAAAGTAATAGTTACCAGGTGGTTTCTCTCATATGTGGAATATAAATAACCAAAGTAAATAAACTAGCAACACAACAAAAATATCTCACAGACTGTGAAAATATAGTGAATATCAAAGAGAAGAGGAAGGGTCTTTGGAGTAAAGAGTAGTACAGATTAGTTTGCTAATGTGAATGGTGCTAATTCATTTTGAAATCTCTGAAAACTTTATGAATCAAAACTTTGACACAAATTTCCAATTATCATGGTTATATTTTTAATTAAAAATCTTTCTTGGGGGAGCAGTTTTATATTTGCAGAAACATTGAGTATTTGGTCAAGATTTTTCAAATACCCCCCTGCAACAGCCTCTTCAAGTCCTCTTTATAACATCCAGGATTAGTGGCAAATTTGTTACAATTTATGAATCTACACTGATTTGTTTTAACTAAAATTTACATTACTTTTTGTATTATACTACTATCTATAAGTTTCAACAAATATGTAATGATGTATTACACCATCGCATTTTGATACAGAATCGTTTCACTGTTTGAAAACAGCTTCTAATTCATGTGTTCATCATCTCTTTCACACCAAATACCTCAATCACTGATCTTTTTATTGTATTCAGTTTTGTCTTTTCCAGAATGTTATATAGTTGGTATCATACAGTATATAAACTTTTCAGATTGACTTCTTACACTTCTCAAAATGTAAGTTTCCTTTATGTCTTTCTTTAGTTTCATAACTCATTTTTTAAAATTACTGTATGCTACCCCAATATCTAGATGCAACATGTTGGTTGTCCACTCACCTAGAAAGACATCTCAGTTGTCTACAATTTGTGGCAATTATGAATAAGTTGAATAAGCACTCATTATTTTGTGAAAATTGTTCAACTCATTTGGGTATATACAAAGGAGTGTGATTGCTGTATCATAAGGTAAAAAGAGTATGTTTTGCCAAGCTCTTCTAATGTGACTATACCATTTTTCATTTCCACCAGCCAATGACTTGTGTAGCAATCCAAAATATCAGTGTTTTTTTTTCAAGAATTGTGCTTTTAATTCTAAAAAAATTTCAAACCCGAGATAACTTAGATTTTTTTCTTTTCAGTCTTTCAGGAGTTTTATAGCTTTCTTTCTTAGATTTCAGTTTACAATGCATTTTTGAGTTGGTATTTGTGAGTAGTGTAAAGTCTGTTTGGATTCTTTATTTTTCTGCATCTGAATAACTAGTTGTTCTATTTTTTCATTTTGTTATAAGAGATTTTTGCTTCATTTGCATTCATGTCTTTACTGCTTTGTCAAAAATCAGTTGATTTTGTTTTATACAATTCAACTTCTGTGCTCTCTTTTCTGTTATACTAATATGTTTATCAATACTACACTGTCTTGATTATAGTAACTTTGTAGTATATCTTGATATTGAATCTTCCAATTTTATTCTTCATATTGTATCTGTTATTCTAGAGTTTTATAGTCCTTAACATCTGTTTAATGACATCCATAAAATAATTCGTGAAATATTGATTGGGATTCATTATTTATATCAATCAAGTTGGGAAGAACTTACATCTTAACAATAATTGGTCTTCCCATAAATGCATATGAAGTAGTCTCCATTTATACAAATATTCTTTGATGTTTTTTGTCCAATATTTATAGTTTTTCCATATGTAGGTCCTGTCCATATTTTGCTATATTTGTACTTAAAATATTTTGGAAGACTAAGGTAAATTATGGTATAGAGTATTAATTTCAAAACCTAATTGTATTACTGGTTAAAAATTGGAAAATAATTAACTTTTGTATATTAATGTTTATCCTCAAACTTGCTGTAATTGCTGATCATTTTTCAGGATTTTTTGTTGATTCTGTGACTATGTTGACAATTATATCCTCTGTGAACAAAGATAGTTGTATTTCTTCCTTACTAATCTGTAAACTTTTTATTTATTTTCCTTATGTAACTGTATTAGCTCTGAGTCCTAGAACAATGTTGAAAGACATGGTGAGAGGGAACATTCATCTCTTATTCCTAATTCTATCAGGAAAACATGTAATTTTCTACCAATACATATTATGTGACAAGAAATAAAACAGAGTCATTTGAGTCAGGATAACTAAAGCAGAGTTGGAAGGCTATTGAGACCCTAAGTACAACAGGTTTGCCCAGCCTTGTTCTGTCTAGTCTTCCTTCAGAATGTTACTGACACTAAGGTGACTATGAATTCTTGAATTAAACAATAGCATAACAACTACTCAGAAAACTCAATCTGACAGATCAAAGTTAAACCAAATACTACTTGACAAGCACCTTTTTTCATTTTTCCTTAATCCACAACATTAACTTTGAAAAGATTTTTTCTTCCTTATTTCTAACTTTATTATTACATTCATTTGCTTTATTGCAGGATTTTTGCGTGCATGTTTATAAAGATGTGCATTAAATTTTCCTTTCTTGTTAGACTTTGTATGTTGTTGGTTTTATGAAAGTGTTGGATTATTGGGATAAGTAAAGAAATATTCACTCTTGTTTCTATTTTCTAGAAGGAATTTTTAGAAAGTAGTATTTTTCTTTCAAAAATGTTTGGTAGAATTCACCAGTGAAGTTATCTGGCCCTAGTATTTTCTGTTTGGTTTATTAACTATTATTTAAAGTTATTTAATAGATATATGCCTATTTTGAATACCTGCTTTTCCTTATATAAATGTTGATGATGGAACAACTACATCTACACAGGAAAAAAAAAGAGTCTAGATTAAGATCTCATATCTTTCACATACACCAACTTTAAATGATTTATAATACGCAGTATAAAATGAGTGGTAATCCACTAAAATTAAATCCTATTGCTCTGTAAAAAATACTATTGATAGAATGAAATGTCAAGCCATAGATTGGGGAAAATGTATGCAAAACACACATCTGATTGAGTATTGTTATCCAAAATATACAAAGAGTTTTTAACACTCAGCAATAAGACAAAAAAAATTTGAAATGACAAAATATATGAAGTGACCCCTCACTAAGAAAAATATAAAAAAATAAGCATATAAAGATATTCTAAGTGATATATATATATATATATATATATATATATATATATATAAGAATTGGAAGCTAAATCAATAGTGAGAAAGCATTACATACCTGATAGAATTAAATAAAATCCAAACACTGACAGTACAAAGTGTTGATGAGGATGTGGAGCACCACAAACTCTTTTTATTACTAATGAGAATGCAAAATATTTTACTGTTTTTCACATTAGTGAATGGGCCAAAAGTAGTACAAACTTAGACTGCTCTATTTGATTCTTGAAATGAGGTATATCACAAAACTTCTGAAAAATAAAAGTACATATATTTATATATCAATTAATAATCATGGAATCAAATGTATGAACAAACACATTGAGAATTAAACTTTAATATAATGCAGTATAATAGAAAATGTAATTCTTAGATTTGCATTCAACTGAAATAGTAGTGCTTATTTTTAGTTAGCTGAAACAATTTTTATATTTAAGAACTATTATGATTTTGTACCTTGACATTTTTTAAAATTTTATTAAGAAATGATTAGTTTACTATAATCAAATATATATATATACATATATATATATATATATATATATAAACAATTTGACATTGTTGGTGGGAATTTAGACTGGTCATTCCCTTAGGAAAATAATGTGGCATTTCCTCAAAGAATGAATCTTTCATGTAACCCATCAAATCCACTCCTAGGTATCTATCTAAAAAATACAAAACAATGATTTGAAAGGATATCTTCACTCCTGTGCTCTTTGCAGCATTGGCTATTGTTTATAATAGTCAAGACATAGAAACTACCTACATGCCACAGTATAGATGAGTAAATCAAGATGATGTGGGATATATAGACAATGAACTCAACAATCTAACTCAGCAATCAAAAAAGATAAACTAATGCTATCTGTGATAACATGGGTGGAATTGGAGAGGTTCCTGCTAAGCAAAATTAGCAATGAAAAGATAGATACCAGATACTGTCATTTATATGTGGAATATAGAGAAAGAAGCAAAGTGTCAGTCAAAGACAAACATTTAAACCAACCATTGAAAGCAGACCATAGGCATGATGCAACCAGATGAGGAAGGGGAAGGGTATGAAGAGTGGAGGAGAGCACAATGGACTATGGTGAAAGTGAAAGGACTCTGGGTGCTTTGGAGGGGAGAGAGTAATGGTGACCTCACCAAAAAGAAGAAATCTTATACTATCAAAATAAGAACATGGATATGAAACGATAGTATTTCATTAAATAAAAATAAAACAAACCAAAACCAACTTATTAAGGACATCTTCTGGCTCAGCTGGTTCAGAAAACCACAGACAGCTGTCATTCATCTTAAATCACTTTGAAAACTCATAGGATGTGATGGAGCAGAGGATATGCCCATAGGATCATGAAAAATTCCTTTAGAAGGAAACTGGGTTTGAATTATAACTGAGGTTCAAATACCCTCGGACATGCAAACCACATCACAAACTAACGTCCTCTTTAACCCTTGTCTTCACAAAAGTCACCCAGGCTTGTCTTTTTGTCCCATGCTTCACCTCTGTTCTCTCTGTGGCTCCACAGAACAGGAACTGTGAGAGGCAGAGCCTCAATCTGGAAGTCAGAAAGTCATTTCCCCTCTTCCCCCCCCATCCCCCACAGAGGGCTGCACTGGGCAGAACTGTGGCATAGTTTGGGGAGACACTGGGTATAGCTATGCATACTTTCCAAGCAGTGGCTGAGAATGTACAAAAGCAATTACCTTTAAACTGAACTCTAAGTTATCTGAAACAAAAAGACAACCAAAGAGAACCACAAGAATAGGGAAGGAACCACCTGGACCAAAATATCAATAAAAAGGGTCTGGGTATGGGGGGGGGAGTCTCCATACACTACAGGAGGTGATGTTAACTTATCAGTAAGCTTCAACTAAAAACATATTTCTTCACTTTTAACCTATTCTTTAGTTAATAATTTTTAAATACTTTGTTCTCAGCCTTACTCTTCCCCCAAACCAACCGCTTTCCAAGATAGACAGATTTGAGCTTTAGCTCATGAAATCTTATTAGTTGACTCCAGAAATAAATTCTTTCTCCTCTCAAATGTCACTCTCCTAATTTTGGCATCCATATGCACTGGGGCAGTAGGCTTTTTGGCTTGATCAAAATCCTGATTGCCTCCTAACTATAATCTTGAGTAAATCACTTAACTTCTCTGCTTAAAATGTAAAGTAATTTAAAAATATTGTTTTATGATAAAAACTAGACAGTATTCATTAGTATATCTTTTCTAGCAGTTTTAAGAGCAAATAAAATATGTTAATTAGAAATGCACATATATTTGTGAAAATGGGATATTAAGAGGGAAAAACACCAGTAGTATAGAATATATTTCCACCAAATGATCAGATAGGATTTTTTAGCAAGCCCAGAACAGGCATCTTTCAGTAAATGCTGCCTTAGTATGGAGAATGAAGATCCTGAGAGCCTTGAGGTATGTTATAGTAAGTTAATGAGTATAGAATATTTTAATAAGAATAGTAAAGGCAAAAAAACAAAAACAAAACAAACAAACAAAAAAAGACTAGTAAAGGCTCTAGAGGTGAAGAGATACTTTGTCCTTTTCTCAGTTTATCTTTTCTGAGATTGAAGAAATAATCACTGTTCTTTTTTTACGAACTGAACTAGAATAGTTTGATTTTCTGAGTCTTTTTTTTTTTTTTTTTTTTTTTTGAGACTAGGTCTCACTATTTTTGCCCGTGAAACCGCAGGCTCTCGTTGCCCGGGGGTACCACGGACTCAAGCAATCCCCAGCCTCAGCTTCCCATGTAGCTGGGATGACAGGCACAGGCCACAACGCCCAGCTATTTTTTGGAACTAGGTCTCGCTACGGGCCCCAGGCGGTCCCTAGCCCCGGCCGCTTCATAGGCTGAAGCTTACAGGCACGAGCCACTGTGCCCTGAACTAGAATAGTTTGAACAGTGCCATACAGATATAGATTTGTCAGTGAATAAGTCCTTGTTTTACATTTACAGTTTACAACCATGTAAATTCTCCTTTTATGTATTAAATTTTAACATTTTTCTTCTACTCTAATTTCTACTTATTTTATATGTTCTTATGTCCAACCCTAGAATCCAAAGGTGACAGAAATTCTCTTCTGTATTCTGAAAAAAGCTTCTGGAATTCTCCTGTACATTCACAAATATTCATATGTATAATGTTTATGTTTATGAATATCTTAATACTTATAATACATTTGTTAATAATAATACATTAAAATAATAGAATTAAGTTAATAAAATCAAATCAGTTAACATGAGCCAACTGGCATTAGAGCTGTAAATACAAAATGAAGCCACTCAAGAAAAGGAAAATTTCGATTGTTCTGTGTATTTAAGATTCTTAATAAAAAGGAAGCTAAGATTCTAGGAGTTTCAAGCTACTAATTATAAATAGCAGAGAAAGAATTGGCATCAAGCTTATAGAGTTCCAACTAGCACTGTCTGTTTCATTACTGCCTCAGGGTCCCTGTTTGAGTCTCCAGAATTCCTCTGGAAAATCCTTTCCAGTCCTTACCACACATTTTTACAAATGTCCTTTAATTTTGAATAACAATGTGGCACAGCTTAAACTCTTTGCTGTCACAATCCTAGGGTGGTGATAATGTGCCATAGATTTTCCTGGAGTGACTGATGTGATCCATCCACATCCCACTTAAAACTGATCCTGTGCTTGTGTTGCCAAGCATCTCATAGAAGGCAGGAGAGTAGGCGTATTGAAACATCAAGGGGAAATTCTTAGAGAAACAATCAACAATGAAATACTGACTGTGATTTTTATTTTCATTTTTAGTCTGATTCCTCATGAAGAAGAGATAAGAGTGATTTAGCCTTAGGAATCTACAAAAATGAGAGCCACAGGAAATTATACACTTCCTAAGAATGAAACTTCCTTTCAATTCTATTTTCCATGGACCTTTATTCACCCAGTAAGAACGATTCTGTGAGAATAGCTTTTACTTTTGTAATTATAACTCTTGCTTCTCCTCTAAGTGGGGGACTTCTTTTGATTTAATGGATATGTTTTAATTATTCCTAAGTCCTAAAGTAGAATAAAAACTTAAATTACATAACATTTATTTTTTCTTGTTTTTTTCTATTAATTTGTCAGTAGAAAATAAGATTACTCTCTAGTGACTTTAGGACTAAAAACATGAGAAAATAAAACAAATAATGACATTTGATTATGTATGCTGACATTTTTGTACAAACACCTGAAAAGTCATAATGAAACTTAAAATGCTCTTATTCACTTATTTCAACAGATGTCAATTTAGATTTTGGAGTCTGCTTACCATATTCAGAATACACTTATGTAATCACAAACACCAAGAGTATACTTATTTTGTCAGAACAAATTATGGAAACATTTAGTCTTTTTTTCCTTCCTGCATTTCTCCCTCTCCTCTCATTTTATTCTGGAAACTCTGCTTTGTAATTTCTTGCTGGGGCTTGCTTATCGGGTTTAATGCAAGAGAAGCCTAAAGTCAGTCTGTAAGAACAACTCTGTTATGTCCAAGGGAAATGGGGAAAGGAGGGAAGGAGGGGATAGGAGCAGGCAGCATTCGAGAATCTCTGAGAAGGTAGCAGCTGTGCACCTGCTGAGGTTGCATGTCAGGGGAATGAGGGTAGGGGACTCAGTACAACACAAGAACAACTATGTTGTCCTTAGTGTGACTAGTGGAGTGAGGGGCAACAGTGACTAAGTTCCTTCTTCCACCTAGACCAGTGGGGGATAGAGTTTCAGTAGAGCAGATTCAGGAAAAAAAAATCAGAAACACAAAATACTGTCACATTACTTGCCTCCCTGAGTTTTGGAACTGAGTCAATACCTGTTATACAGCCCATAATAATTTACATATGACTTCAAAAATTTACATCTGAACTACTTCCCTGCCTGTGATTTCCTCACCTCCATCAGTTTCCTCTATACCACATATTCAGACTTGTGAACATCACCAGAATTTGCCCCATTTCCAAAAATCTCCAATTGGGAAGCAAAGAAAATCATCCCTTAGACTTCTGGATTCTTCTCAGACAGGATGAATAACCAAATCAAGCAATGGATTAGCAAAGGAAAAACAATTGATTAAATCACTTAATGGGAGAATTTATATCACCTTAATTCCTAATAAATAATAAATAATTGAGCAGACTGGGGTTATTTGTTCTGCATTTGGGACCTGGGGTACTAAGGAAAGAAGGGATTCTTAGAATATATTCACTGATAAACCTACAACTAGATGAGACATCTCAAACTACATTCTCTAAGTCATAAAATGGGGAACGGTGGTTATTTTAGTGACTAAGAAGGTAGAAACTTAAGATTTGATCATCTCTTCTTTGATTTGAGGAAGGCAAAAGACTTATGCAAGAACAGAAGTTTTGCTTTAGCTTCAATGGAGTTCATTGCTCTTAGTTCAAAATCGTCTGCATGGCAGAACAGAATGTGTTGAAGAGATTAGTTCTGAGACTCTTAGGATGCTGTGATTTGGGCACACTTCATTTTTAAATATTTCAAATTTCAACTACAATTTCTATCCAGTTGCTTCAGAATTCCTAGTCCGAATTTGTTTATCTGGGAAGCCAGATCCTAACCCTATGATAATGTCTCAACAATTTTTGCCTTTATATTCCTTATTATTCAGGTTAAACCTCATCATGCAACATTTTGATCTTTTATTGGCACATGTCTTCAATTCTCTAATTGCTTCTTACCTCCACAAATTTGCCTCCTCCTAAACCCAGCTCTCTGTAGCACTAATAGGAAACTTTGTGTGTTGGAACAGAACAGTAGGCATAAATTTTAACATGGTACTTGTTGATCTCACTGCAAATTTTTGGTCTCCGAGAGACATACAACCCAACCACACTTTCCAGTAAGCTGTCTTCTAATAACTTCTGACTTCCCAGCAGCTCACAGTCATCTCATGTTCAGCTGATGGCTTTATTTAGTGCTGAATTAAGTAAATAGAAAAATTCATTTGGAAAATTTCTTTCTTCTCTCCACAACTTCTTTCCTCTTAATGGCAATCACACATATCTTTTTCCTGCCTTTGAAAGGATAAAGTCCCCTTTGCCCGTCAAAAGCAAATCTTTTTGTTTCTGCTCAGGACCTCTTACCTCCATACCAGTATCATGTCTTCAAATAGTTGTGCTCTTTCTGGATTCACCTATATTTCTTTCTAAACTAGATCATTCCTTCTATGACTTAGACATGTTCTAGTATTTCCCATCTTTTAAAAATGGTTATTTAAAAAAATCTATAATTCAACTTCCTTTCTATTCAAATTGCCTTTCTCTCTCCTTTTGAGTGCAATTTTAAAAAAAATAATTGTCCATGTTTGCTGTGTCATTTTCAAGACCTTTTAACTCTTCAGCTTCCTCAAATTTACCTTGTATCTCACCTCTCCAATGAAAGGACAAGGTTGCCAATGATATTCATATTGCCAGTCACATCTGTCCCTCAATTTAGTCCATCAGCAGTCTTCTATACTGTTAAACACTCCTGTCTTTGGAAAACATTTTCTATTGTGTTGTATAAACAAATTAAGACCAACAAAATGAGAGCAATCCATTCAAAATCTGCTTTAGTAAGAAGACAGACACCAATCAGTTGTGTTAGGTGGAGGTTCAAAGGTGTCAGGAGAGAGAAACAGAGAAAAGGGAAGTCTGAGTGAAGACTTGTTGGAGGGAGACTGGAGGTAGCTAATTAAAATGAGGCATCTTGTGTGACTGGTTAGGAGGATATATTTGACTTTTTCTACTTGGTCCTAAGTTGGAAATGAAACACAAATTAAAGAAGCTGCCAATGACTATTCAAATCCTGGTCATTTTGACCAATTGTCACAAATGTTATTGTTTGGTGTCCTATGGCGGGCTGCCATAAAGTGTGAATGGTTCACTTCATAGGCAGGCCACTACAGATCAGAATTCTATCTTAAATATAGTCCTGGTGCTTTCCATTGGTACATACTCAGCCTCAGACAGTCTTATTGCATTCTTCTGGTTTCCTCACCAGTTCCTCTTCTCAGAGGCCGTAGGATAACATCACCCTCTACCATCATTTAAGATGAAATATATTACAGATGATGAGTCCTGGTTTCTCTTTACTTCTCTTTACATCCCTTTCTCAGAAAAGTCTCTCAAATCTTGCATATTTGCACAGGGTTTGGTAGATTGGTTTCCCTGTATGCAGCCTTGTTAGGTAAGGGGGAGAATTGGCAGAAGGGAGCAAGAAATGCCATTGCCCAAGATCCCCAGGGGGAACAAATAGGGCAAGAAAGTGTTTGAAGGCATCCCAACCTTAATGCATAGTCCTGCATTCTTTAACAACAGCCTCTGGGAGCTGGTGCAGCCCCAGGCTCTTCCCAGGGATTCATGTGTACCTGCCCACTTCACTAAGCCATTTATTGTTTCATCTGTGAAACTCCCCAAGTGACAGAGTGGGCATCAAACAGGGACTCAAAGCAATTTCTTTTGGTTTTTAACTTTTAAGACTTCAAGTGACCATTGGAGTTTTCATTATTTATAAAAGATTAGTAATTTTGCAAGCAATTTGGAAAGATGAAAGTGAATACCAAGTATTTCATGTGAGTCTCTGAAAGGTGAGGCAGCACCATACAAGTCTGTTCTGCCTCCACTGAGTGTGCTCTCAAGATTTCACAGCTTTGTGCCACATTTGTACCTGTTGTTTGCTGGTGACATTATCAAACAGTAGGGGGGTTCAGCAGAGGCTGAAGAGGGGGAGATTAAATTGCTTTAAAATTCTAGAATTCATAGTTCTTTTATTTGCATATTTAAATAGACTCACATTTGGAAATGCTTCTTTTAAAGCAAAAAAAAAAAGTGATACCATGTTTGAGGAAATCCAATTTATTTATTTATTTTTTAGGAATTCTAATTTAAATATTTTCTCAGTCTATAAAAATAATTGTTGCAAAGATAGTGCTTTTGAATAATATGACATTATGTATGACTGGTACCAAAAGTTCATTTTTAGAGGTACAACAAATAAATAGGCTTTCAGTTCCTGAGCAGGAATTTCCTTGATATCCTTTCTCACTCAGACTGGGACTCGTCGAATTCTAATGGATAGCTAAAAGTCCAGTTTGAATTTTATGGCCCCTAAAAGCCTTTTTAGATTTTGTCAATCATTATGAGTCTCTCCCTGATTATCCTTTCATTTCACTGATCTAAAAGCTGTAATTGTTATGAAGATTTTATGTTACATGTTAATATGCATGCCAATTCCTTCTTGAAGACATGGTGGGATGTTTTGTTCATTTGTGGATCAAAATTAACATGTGTTTTGGTAGAAAAACAGTAAGTACAAGGTAACTTCTGAATTAAAACAATCTTGGTTAATTTAAAATTTAGTTTCAAGAACTACAAGTACTAAATAGCGTAAGGACACAACTAATAAGAGTTATCAATAAAAATATGCATGTAATCAACCTTCATTCAGCTATCCTTTGCTCACAATAATAGAGTTATAGCCCCTAATCCGGTTAGCTGCTTGATTAGTTCATTTTGACAGTGAGATGGTGAAAAATATCCAAGAATTGAAGTAATTTCCATGCAAATGGATTGCCAAGGAAATAGTTTCTTTAAAGGAGAATGACTAGTTTTCTTAGTAAAGGAGGAGCAAATGAGAGGAAGAGTGAAGAGAAACCAATCCAGGAAGGTGAAAAAACATCCTTGCTAGGAAAAGGGGGAAGATGGAGAGAAGGAGGCAATAGGTACCATTTTCCAAGGTCCCTAGGGGGAACAAACAGGGGAGGGAAGTGTTCTAAGATATCTCAGCCTTAAGAATTATGCTAAGCCCAAAGGCACTGTCGATCTCTTCCATGTAGTCTTAAGTGATCTGTATGAAATTTTCTGATCAGCACTGGAGAGAACCTTTTCTTTTGACCAAAGGAAGATGAAAAATGAGCCAAAAGATCTTTTTTCATTCCATAAGTAGATTCCCTAAGCCTAAGACAATTCCCTTTTACTTTATCTAGCTCACTCTCTTTCTGTCTATAAAACTTTCATTTTGTACAGCTAGCTTCTTGCTAGATAGGATGCTACTAGTTTTATATGCCCACTGTCAAATAGCTGGTACACACACATTTTTCAGATTTTCTCTTTATGAAAATGTAGTTTTCAAATGTAAATTATTATTTTGCAAGTATAAAGTGAATTTATTTCATTGATTTAACTATTTAACAACAGTAAGCACTCCATATGAGCCTAGTGTTGGTTCAAGAGAATTGAATGGCGTAGAAGCACTTGTATTAACCTGAGGTGAGAATTCTTAAACAAGACTAGTGATTTTAGAAAAAGTCAGTCAATGTCTTAGTTAACATTTTAAGCCTTGGGGATTATCTTTTCTTTATGACAGGAATCAGTTATATTCATATTGCACAAAGTACATTTGCATTGCCTCTGACACTGACAAGCATCATCTTTCTATAATCTAATATCTCTTTCATAATGATAACATTACCTTATCAATAGTAAACAGCAAAGCAAATAATGAAACAAAGATACACATACTTAGAGATTCAGATAATTTTAGTTAGGTCTTATTATTCAACAAGAGTGTGACAAGGAAAGAAATAGCAGAAATCCTTTTAATTTTTTCCCAAGGTTTTTGGATAATCTTTCTTATCACCAATTTATGAAGGCTTTCCTCTCTCTCATTTTACTAATAATATCTAGGAGGATGGATATTATTGGAAAAACTATTCCCAAATATTGTCCCATTGGAAGAAAATAACTAATCTAGAAAATGTATGGTTAAGGACAATCTATATGATGTGGATTATAATGAAATTACTTACAGAAATTGTTAATGGGTGAAGAACCTTTTTAACTTTTAATTTAGATAAACTCAAATCATCTGCCTATTTCTCCCAGGAAGATTCAAATCCTAAACCATCTAAGGTGAATGCCTTCACAGATCAGTCACCTTTGTTATGCAGATTATAGCCACCAACTTCTCAGCTCCCTGCCTGGAGACTGCAGGAGAAAAAAACTCAGAAACTGAAGTTACAGTTTACTAGCTTGCCTCAATGTACCCTTTGCAGCTCCTGCAGCCTAAAGACATTCAAAATTCTGGGTTATTTCTGCTACCCCCAGTATTTTATGATATTTTCCAAGCCAGAACAAAAACTCTTAAGAGTGCAGACTAATTTATTACTAAAAAAGTGAATTCCTAATTATTAAACTACAGAAAGAAACATATAAGAAAAACTCCAGTTATTCCAACACAGTCCAAAACCTTCCTCAACATTGTCTAAAACCCTTCCCCCAGATTGTCCAAAACCCTCATTTCTTTAGTCCTGTTAACCTCACCACTTGTCCAGTCTTTCAGAGTTCATTTACACGTGCTCAAAGAGTAGACTTCTTTCTTTGACATGTTCCAGTTCTTCCAAGCAGGCAGTGGAGAGCATAATGCTGTCTTCACCTTGATGCAATGTCTTCCTCACTTCAGGCACTTGAAATAAACTCTGAAATATAGGAACCAGCGAAGTTCGTTTATTCAGGCATAGCTCACAAGGCCTCTCCGGAAACACCTGAGTCAAACTTAGTAAGACAAACTCCAATATGGAGTTCAATCTCCAACCTCTTTAGCTTTTAGCTAAAAGCCATAAGCTACCAGCTTATGCTTATGCTTACTAAAAGCCAAAGCCCAGGCCTGAGGCTCCTTGACCCTCATTACCTGGCTTCCTTCTTTTCTCCAAGTATGGCTGAATATCTTTTTTCTTCAAGACTCTTTATACCTTTTTCCCAAATCCTCCCGCCAAAAATTCCTAGGGGGAAAGTCCTATCAGGCAGGTATGCAAATCAAAGTACTACCCAGTTTTCTATAAAATCTGCAAATCTATAGTAACAGGAGAGTAGCTAGTTCTTTATCAAATGTATGTATCAACTGTTAATGGCAGGAGGGGGGAGGGTAGGCTTCTGACATCAAAATCACAATATTAGTGAAATCTTCTAGACTTTCAATAACTTCATTATGAGAAAGAATGAAGAATCAGAGGTGCTATGTACCTCTGATGATACTGGGCAGTGGAAGATCCCTTCTAGAAACTACACATAGCTTGAGCTGGAATCCATGGTTTGTTGTGCTTCTCAAAGGTCTGATATGGGTGCCAAGCTGCCTTTGTGATTAGAACAGGAATGCAACTACCATGAACAAGTTTAAGGACAGATATAGCAATCTTTCTAAAATTATATCTGAAATAACACATTAGGACCCTGGGCACTAAAGCTCTACCAGATTGGGAGGGGAGGAGGAAAAAAGGGGGGCGAGAGAAAGTTAGGGTTACAAAACAGAAGAGGCCATTCTGATGATTTGCTCAAGTCTAAAGGTTATTACTATCTCACCACAAAAATATTGTTTTCTCTTTATTGTGATAGGGTGTGGCCCCCCCCCCACTGTCTCCTGTTTGGGATTGCAGGTTTCAAGGACAGGTAATGTTAAAATGGGGGAATGACCTTAGCTGGAATTTCCCTTCAGGGGGATGCAGGGGGAAGAAAGAAGTGAAATAGTCTAGGTGAAACAGATTTCCTGGAAGGCGGGAAATCAGGGTATATAAAGGGTGTGCAAACA
>PVHY01016553.1:0-33495 GCA_004024945.1 Uropsilus gracilis
CCTTCATATCCCTCCCCCAAAGCTTCCTTTCACTCTCCTGCTCTCTTCCTGGCTCCTCCCATCCTTCCTCTCATCCCTCTTCCCTCACCTCCCCCCATATTCTTACCATCCTTCCCCGCCATGTTCATCCCACCCTTTCATCCTGCTGCCCATCCAGAGGTTCCACTGAGGACCTGCCAGCGCTAGGCCCCATGCAGAGCTCTAGTCTGATCTGGTTACACATCTCCAGCCACAGAGACATGGACACCTGTCACAGCACGGCATTCTCCCGAATGCCACAGGATGACAACCAGCAGCCTCCTGTGCTGTTGCAGCGGGTACAGCCTCAGAGGGGAGGCCATGTGGGAAAGTCTGACTCTGGGGGTTGGGGGGGGAGGTTCCCAGAGGAGGTCGGATGTGGTTGGTGAGCTCCTGGCCAGGCAGCCTGAGGGAGCTCAGGATTTGCAGAGAGCTGGGGAAACAGGACAACAGGGCAGAGGCTGGTGATCATGTGCATAGAACCAAATCACACAGGAGGTAGATTAAAATCTAGATTCCCAGAATCCTTCCTTCAAGAGTCCAATCCAGGAGACCTGGGAAGGTGTCAGAAACCAGGACCTGTGATCACAGCAATGGAAGATGTCTGCTTAATGGAGCAAGCCTGCATCTCAGAGTGGCCAAATCAGCTGTGCGGCTAGCCAACCTCCTCCTTCTCTGAGCCTTCCTGGGTTTATAACATAATTTAGTCCCTGATAATGTATACTACATTGTCTCATCTTATAATGCTCTCCTTGAACTGAGGAAGTAAGCGAGATCCTGTTTACTCCCGTTGAATAAAGAAGAGACTGAGGATCAAACAGACAAGGTCTAAGCCTCCCCTCATGGAGGGCCAGGGCCTTTGCACCTGCTATGCCCCCTCTTGGATTACTCTCCCCGTGTGGTTGGTTCCTCCCCTTCTGTATTTCTTATCTGTTGCTGCATAGCAAGTTACCCCCAACACTAAGTGATTTAAAACGACAAGCATTTGTTATCACACATCTTCTGTAAGTCAAGAACTCGAAGGAGCTAGTTCTAGCTCAGGCTGTCTGAGGAGACTGAGTCACAACGTTGCTAGAGGCTGTGAACAACTGAAGGCTTCACTGGAGCTCATGGGTACACCTCCCGGAGGGCTCCCTCACATGGCTGCTGGCAGAGGGTAAGTTCTTCCACAGAGCTGCTTGAGCATCCTCACGACATGGCTGCTGGCTTGCCCTAGAACAGGGGATCTGCAAGAGTGTGGACTGGGAACTGCCATGTATTTTACCATTGACCCAGAGGTTATATACCATCATTTCTGCCATCATTTCCACTTTTACAAGTCCAATTCACACTCAAATGTAGGGTGAGGGGAGCTTAATCTTCATCTCTCCCAGGGAAGAACATCAATGAATTTGTGGACATAATTTAAAGCTCCATATCTTCCATGCTCAAAAGTCACCTTATCAAAATGCTATTCCCTGCCCCTCTGTTGCAAGGAATCTTTCCTCACTCTCGAGCCCTCATCTGCACTTTCTTTTTCGCCATGACATTTGCCACCCCCTGACATCCTGTACTTTAACTATTCATCCTGTAATTCTCAAGTATATGAGGCATAGAGGGAAAACAAACAAAAGGACAAGAAAAAGTCAAAACTAACAAACTGACAGAAGAACTAAAGCATAAAGCAAGAGAGGGAGAGGAAGGAAGGGTGAAATCAGGAGAGGGATGAGCAGGAGAGATTAAGATGATGATTCATGGGTGATGTAGTGGTGGGGGAGTCTCGGGGTGGGGTACACAACAATGTAAATATATATGTGTGTGTATATGTTATCAATAAAAAATAAAAATTTTTATTAAAAAAATAGAATAAAAAAAGTCATTCATCTTGTGTATTGTCTGCCTCACCCTGCTAGGACAGGTTCCATGAAACCCTATCCATTGTCCATTTTGCTCACTACCATCTCCCCAGCACTAGATGGTTCCTGGGACAGTAGGTATTGGAAAAATAACTGTCAGGTGAAGGTGAGGGTGAGGGTGAAGCCGAAAGAAGAGAGAGCAACGCAGATCTACCCACATCTTCCTCCAAACCCCGATCTCTTTGGACCCTGTGGCTCCTGAACGCTCACCTTGTGTAGACAGGAACCCTGGTTGAGGGCTCAGCGCTGGTCTGAGGTGAGTTCTGGCTGATGTGGCCCTGAGTCTTTGGCATGATGCCACTTGTGTCATTAACCCCATTGCCTGGGCTGCCCTGCTGATAAGAAGGTGTGTGCTTCCTGCTGCCACATCACAAGACCACCCCAAGCCCATTCTCACTGTTGCAGGGATATAGCTCCTGCCCTCGTGGGGCTGAGCTCCTAGGATAAAACCACAGAGGGAGGCGGGCATGGTGGCGCATGCCTGTAAATGGCAGCCTAGGAAGCCACTGTTGGAGTCAGCGATGGCGGTTCAAGTCCCACTGGGGGCACATAACGAGACCTAGTTCCAAAAAAATAAAGCTGGGCATGGTGGCGCGCGCCTGTCATCCCAGCTACCTGGGAAGCTGAGGCTGGGGATTGCTTGAGTCTGTGGTACCCCAGGCAACGAGAGCCTGCGGTTCCACAGGCAAAAATAGCGAGACCGAGTCTCCAAAATCCACAGAGGGGCTCTTGTGCGCCCTCTGCCCTAATGCTCTGCCAGATGTTGCTGTGCATGGGCTGGACGCCCACAGACCCCCATGTCAAAGCCCAGTGTGATGGCGCCTCTTGGAGACAATTAGGGTGAGACAAGACCCTCACCAGCCTACTCACCGCCATGCCACTCAGACACCCTGGGGGAAAGCTGTTACCAGGCTCTCTCCAGGCAGGAAAGTGGGGGCCCAGAGATGTGAGGTCCCCTGCTACGGCCCCTCAGCTGGTCAGTGGCAGAGCAGGGCTTTAACATTGCCCCCACTTTGCTTTCACCCCCACCAGCCCCTTGAAGCTCCAAGAGTCCAGTCAGCATCACTCACACATGCTCAGCTTAATCACAAACAAGGAGACGGGTCATGCACAGACAGACACACACACACACAGAGAGGTGACTTTCGAGAGGCAAGTGCCTTTCAGCAGATGAAGCAAGATGGTGGGAGAGTGATGGGTTGGGGTGCACCTTTGGGGCTTCCCTCTAAGTTAGGGGTGCCTGAGTGTCCAGCAGTAGTCCACTGGGAGATCTGGGGACTGGCCCAGGATGAGGACAGGGAGGAAGGAAATCTCTGGGATGAGCAGAGGTGGGAGAAGGGCAGAAGGAAGCCAGGCCAGCTCCCCTTGGGTGGGGAGAGCACCCCTGCTGCTGGGCTTTGGCCCCTGGTCCCTCAGGGGCATGGCCTCCATACAGGGAATGGATGGACAAAGAAGCCAGGCTGAGAAGAAGCCCATCAGCTGAGCTGTGCTGGCCGAGGCCTCAAGGTGCTGATCCACTGAGGGCCAGCCCATGAGCGAGACCTAGCTGGGCTCGCCACCCTGCCAGGTGCTGTGCCACATAGGTGGCCCAGGCTTAGGGAGAAAGCCACTGCAGGTATGTGGTCCTGTGTTCCCGGGGATGTGCTCTCAGTGATGTCCCTCAGAGAAGGGTTCTGATCCCAAGGCTCAGACATGAGGCCTGGAACCAGCTGCAGGGGTCACGGGCCTGACTATCTCCCCATTCTGCTCAGACCTGAACCAGACCAAGGCCTCCTGAGTCCCCAGGAGAAGAGGGACCTCCCGGGGAGGAAGTAGAGATTCCTGCACCCCCCCTTCTCCCCATCTTGCCGGCCTTCTCCCTGACTGCATCCCAGGCCCTCAGATCTCCAACAGCTTCTGAACAATCACCTCTTCAGGGGCTGAAGGTTGGGCTGACTGGTCATTTCATGACTTGACACAGGTGTTAGCTGTCCAGAGAGGCGGTCAGACCCCCGGATTGAACACCAAGGCCGCTGTCTTGAGTGCATCTGAACTGCTGAGGCCCCTGAAGAAACAGTTCCAGACCACGTTCACAGGGACCTTGAAAACAAAACTGGATTCAAATCCAAGTGTGACCTTGGACAAATAACCTCACCTCTAAGTCCTGTTTCCTTATCTGCAAAGTAAGGTACAGGGTGCCCCTCAGGCTAGTTAGAGGCCACTGTCCTGGTACTGACCTAACCTTGACCCACCACCCACTTTCCCTTCCTTCAATTTATGTGCACAGTCCCCACCCCCACCCCGCCCAACTGCCAGCAGCATCATCAACGAGCTTTGTGTGACCCAACA
Organism: Uropsilus gracilis; assembly: GCA_004024945.1. NCBI lineage: Eukaryota > Metazoa > Chordata > Mammalia > Eulipotyphla > Talpidae > Uropsilus > Uropsilus gracilis. Next base: position 4,242 of record PVHY01016553.1, read on the forward strand.
TAAGACTTTCACTTCCTCAGGGCTCATTGAGTTGGGCAACCAGGAGGACTCTGAGCTTGTGCACCGACCCCCATCTGCCATGCACCGACCAACCAGACCCCAGGCTGGGGTCAGAGCCCCACCCACCCTGGCTGCAGTTGCCCCTCAGAATCACCAGAGGCCAAGCAGATGTTTCCTGAGGGGCCTTCTCACTCTGGTGTCCACCACTCCGGCACCCCACGCTCAGCTGGATGGCAGCTTCAGCCACCTCTGAAGTCACTAAGGTGACTCCTCTGAGAAGTTAAGGCCCCTGTCTCCTCACAGTCTGGGGGAGTCACACCTCCAAGAAGTGGCTTCTGTTGCCCCAGCTGCCAAAAGCACCCTCCCCTTGTGGGCAAATTGCTTCACACACATCACCACTACTCACTGCACGTGACTTCTGAGGTGAAGCTTGTCCTGATCACCAGCACCCAGTGGGAAGATAATGTCCACTCTCATACTCCCTGGGCAGTGAGCACACTGCCAGCATCCCCCCCACACACACACACCCTGTGTGTCCACGGGACCCCTTGAGGGAGAGGCTGGACAGGATGCACTTCTGGCCAGCAACAGGCCTGGCACACAGTGGACCCAGTAAAAATATGGTGAATGGATGAAGAAGGAGCCACTGTCCATGGCAAGTGGCAACCCACCAGCCTCGTCCCTGCCTCTTGCTGAGAGCCAGTCTCAGGTCCAGACCACGGACGGGGGAGCAGCCCAGGCCTACCTGGCCCCTGGAGTGACTAATGAGCATTGATCCTGATCGGTGCCATCCATCACGCCGCTTCAGCTCCTTTCCTTCAAGAACATTAGGGAGCAAATGTATCATCGGTGACTGGAGGCCCAATAAAGCAGGCACCTCGCGAAATTTAGTATTCAACTCATACAGGCCTTAAAAGCACTTTTCAATTATGAATGGCCTGGGGGGAGTCGTTTTTTCTGCGCCGGGGGATGAATAAAGATGGAAAATAATAGCATATCAATATTGTTGCAACTTAGCAGGATTAATCTGGAAGTTAAAGTCGCTGCTCCTGCCTGCTGCCTGTGAGTGCAGGTGCGCTGGGAAGGGCTTGGCCAAGGTGACTCCCACAGGCCCCCCACGAGGGCTCCACAGGCGGAGCTGCCTCCTCACCAAGCAGCAACCTGAGTGCCAGGATTTTCTCTTAGCTCCCCAGCGGCCTCACCCCAGAACACTCCCTGGCTCTGAGTCCTTTTTCTTAGCCACATGAGGCCTCTGGGGCCAGCTTGCTCATGATCGCTAAGATCTGTGCTAAGCCTCGGGCTTACAAGAGGTCTTTATCCTGATTGTGGTGATGGTTACTCAAGTTTACACACACACACACACACACACACATACACATTATACAAAAGGAAGTGTGTGTAAAAATTGGGTGAAGGGTACCCTTTTGTACCACTTCTGTACTTCCTGTGTATTTTTAACTACTTCAAAATAAGAAATTATAATAAAAATACAAACAATAACTGTAAAATGTCAAAAGTGGTTCTTAGAGGAAGAAAGGGAATGGGCCTCCACTGGCAGAAGTACACACGGGCACAGTTTTAGAAAAACAGTTTTGTATTATCTAGACTAATAGGCAGATTAATGCCCTCCACCCCCACAACCTATGACTATGTTGCTTGGGAAAAGGAAATTAAGGTCATTAATCATATGAAGTAAAATGGGGAGATTACCCTAGTAATCCAGGTGACCCACTACCAAAAGAAGTCCTTAAGCGTAGGAGAGGAGGTCTAGGAATCAGAGAGATTTGAAGTGCTGCACTGTTGCCTTTGAAGGTGGAGGAAGGAGTCTTAACTAAGGAATATGAGCAGTTCTAGAAGCTTGGAAAGGCAGAGGAACTTTGCTTTGTAGACCCTCCAGAAGGGAAACAGTCTTGGTTTTAGTTCAGTGATACCCATCTAAGACTTGTGTCTTCTGAAGTATGCTATAATAAGTATGCTGTATAGTAACTATACAATAATACAAGTATCCACCAAGCCTTGTTACAGCAGCGATAGGAAACTTATGCATCTATTAAATAATATTTTTGAATGAAATATGCATATGCCCTAAGGCTGCAATTTCATTCCTTAAGAAAAATCTTTAATCTGTACAAGGTAAAAAATATTATTCTATAGAGATGTTTATAGGAGTGTTCCTAGTAGTAATATCCAAAACAACCCAAATGGAAATAATCAAAATGTTCGTTAATGGGATAGACTCATTGTGGTATAAAACTACAGTAGAATATTACATACCAATGAAAAGGAGTAAATTACACATATGCTACACATAAACACATGGATAAATTTCATGGTGCAATAAGGAATGAAAGAAGTAAGTAATATTAAACCTTTTTAAAAAATTTAAAACATTTAAATAAAGATCAAGTATACATTGTTTAAGAGAGTTTTAAGGAATAAAACTGTAAGGAAAAGAAAGAGAACAATTAATACAACTGTAAGTGAACAAATAGATTTTGAGTGGGTGGCATAATTTGCAATAAAACAAACATTCTTTAAGTGTCTTGATTTTTGAACATCATTTGATCCTTCATCATTACACTATGAGCAAGGCAGGAAAGAAGCTTTTACCTTCATTTTACAGCTAGAGAAACTTAGGTTCAAAGGGATTAAGGAATTTTCTCAAGTTCACCTCCCCACTTCCCAAGCTTCATCTGTCTTCTTGCCCCATTTCTCTGTGTTTTGACCTGACTGACCAAGGGAGCAATGAGAAAGCAGAAAGAGAAAATAGGAGTCGCTCTTCCTGGTTTTTGACTTTCAAAATAGCTAAAACCTAAGACCGTGCAGAAACTGGGGGGACTACAAGAGGAGTGAGAGAAAACTGTTGCATCCCCACAGATCATGCAAAGATTCCTGAGCTGAATTAGTGTTCATGTGTATGTGCATGTAGTGGATTGCCATTTGGGATTTGGGGAGAGTCAGAAGTAGTAGAGAGTGGTATAGAGATTGTGGTACCCTGAGAGAGATGGACCCCAAAATAAATTTCCCCCAGGACAAATATTATAGGAAGATAAAAGGCACAAGGATGATAAAGGCAGAGGAGATATTGTCTATGAACAATGCAATGATGACCATAGAAAATATCAAATAGTTCATGAATAATTAAATTGGCAAGTTCAGCTAGCAGTTGTATTTCTATGAAACAGTAATAATTAGAAAATGAAATGTAAAGTATATCATCTGTAATAGAATAAAAATATCAAAAGCTAATAGTAAATTTAAACTGGGATATAAAAATGTCAAAAACTAATAATAAATCTAAAATGGGATATATCAAACAGCATTCAAAGAAATTGAAGACCTGAAAATCAATGAAAAGGTATACTGTATTCATGAATTAGAAGGCCCAATATTGTGAAACTATCTGTTTACCATAAATTGATCAATAGATTGACTGCTATATAAAAACAAGTCCAGGCAAACTTCCAGTAGAAAAATTAATGCTGAAAGTTTTTTCATGGAAGTGCAAAGATTAATCAAGATAATAAATGAGTATAAAATCAAAGATAATAAATGAGTATAAAATCAAAGAACTTCAACCACTACATCAAGATAACATTGTACTAAATGCAAGGAAAGACAGACAAATGGAACATAAAAATAAAGAGGATTCTATTTCTTACAGATCTGATTTTATGGACTGAGATTTTTGCACAACACAGTCACAAATGTTCCAAGGTCATATGATGGGTGGTGTCCTGGATGCTTCCTTGATAAAATGATAGACTTGAGAGGGAGAAAACAGGAGAAAGCATGTGCAAAGGCCCTGAGGATGTAGGAAAATGGGCAAAATCAAAAGCTGAGGCCAGAGACTTGACTATCCACCTCAGTTACTCCTGGAGATCTGAGCAGTCTTATCTGTTGCTGTCCAGGAGTGCAGGTCTTCACCTGAGAAAAAAAGGACATTGTTCCAGAAAAACAAAAGACCAGTGTGCCAAACAGAGACCAATGACTTGCAATGCATGGAGTTGGAGTAACCGGAAGGGGGAAGGAGAAGAGATGGTAGAGTGGGGGATAAAGGGTACAATATGGAAAGGAGGGCCATACCTAAGGGGAATGACAACCATACAAACGAGACTAATATTGTACAAAAATTACAAAATTAAAATTAGAAAAAAAAAAGCTGAAGCCAGAGCAGAGAGAGAGGAGGGTCAAGATTGGTGTTGTGGCCAGAGGGACCAAAATTCAGCAAGAACCAGGTCCATGGTAAGACTATTTCCCTTGGCCATTAGAAAACTCATTCCATTTTTATAAATTTCCTCTTGCTCAGGCATTCCCTTCCCATAAGACTGTGAACTCCACCAGAATGGACACAGCCTCTATGTAGCAGTGGAAGGGTTGCCCAGTATCAAAGAATATGTGTGAGGGCAGAGCAGTGCCAGCCCAGAGCCAGCCCCTCCTTGTCCAGGGTTCTCTGCTCACTCCATGATTCGAGGTTTCCAGCTGCTCCCAAGACTTCACTGATCCCCTTTCCCTGCTCCCCATTTAAATGCAAAACCAAAAATAGCCCTTATTTCACACATAGGACCTTGGCAGGGTTGCACCGTCCTCTTGTTCTCCCAGTGTGAGCACTGCCATCCAAGGTCTGTATCTCAGCTGCTGACAGAGGTCATGAACCCAGGGGGTCTTCAGCAGACACTTGGTGAAATGTTGACAAACAGATCTGCACTCAAATTCCCACTCCTCTAACCTCCTTTGTGACCAGGGGTCATTTACTTGATCTCTGAGACACAGCTGTTCATCTGTGAAATGGGGATGATTGTGACCATCCTCAAACAGTCTTGTGAGGGTGCAGGAGCAATAAAAAGTGCCTCAGAATGTGCCACATCCTAAATGCTGAAAAACTGTCAGTTCCCTTGTTACTGTTCTTCTCAGGGTCTCGGTTTTCTCACCTATGAGATAGATAAATCAGTGAATACATCTAGGAGTGATATTGGTGAACAGACAATCTACCCGATATATTTCAGCAGTTGTTAAACTTGTCCATCTAGCATATATTGCATTGGTAACTTTTAAACTGAGTGACTTACCTGCTGAGGTTGCCATAGAGATCACACAGTCAATGTGTTTAAAGCACTTCACACGGTGTCTGGTCTATAGTAATGTTCAATAAATGGTGTTTTGTCATTATGAGAAGTGGAGTCCTTTGTCCTGGAATTGGCCTACACAGCTTGCCTCATCTTGCCCTGTTGATCCAATGGGTGGCTTTTTATAGACATTCAGGGGTCCCCTGGCTAATCCAAAAAGCACTGGAGACCCTGCTCCCAGCATGATCTATGCCACCTTCTCCCTCGACCTGTCCTATCCTATAGAGTGTTTATTTCTATAAACCCATCTCCTGACCATCCAACCCCTAAGAAGTAGCTTCAGACCTGATGCCACAACACACCAAATGTCTTTCAGTGAGGGAGCCTGTGTGGGTGTGTGGTTGAGCCGCCAGGACCTCTGGGTGCTGAGCCTAAGGAAGCCAAGACCTGTGTGCTCCAGGAAAGAGACTGTAGTTTCTGGGGATTCTAAGACACATTGACTGTGGTCTCTATGGCAACCTCAGCAGGTAAGTCACTCAATTTTAAAGTTGCCGAAGCAACATATGCTAGATTCAACTTTAACTACTGCTGCCTGTCCCTCTAGGATCCTCATTCCTCTACCACCTCCGTGGCCCAGGTCTCCTCTTCTCTAACCTCGGCTGTTCTTCTTGATGCTTCTCCAGCTCCAAGATTAGTCCCTTTATTAGTCAGTCTAAGTCAGGTTGAGTTGCAGTAACAAATGATCTCCAAGTCTCAGTGACTTGCAAGAGCAGAGATTAAGTTTTCATTCACATTGTCTTTTCAGATGCAGCTCTGACCCATGTCACCTTCATTCTGTCACCTGCATAGATGAACCAACTCCTAGAATATAACATGATGCAAGGACCCTTCCTACCCTGCACCCAATCCCCAGGATGGTATTGTAAGGAGGAACCCCTCTGCTCCCTGCCCTTGCCCATCTCTTGCACTCCACTCAGGTCCAGAAGACATGTTAAATGCCACCCAAATGTGGAAGCAGAGGTGATTATTTACTGGATGCTGGTCTTTACCCTACCCATAGTATCCCAAATGTCCCCTGTAAGCCTGTGAGGTGGGTATTATCATCCTTGCTTTAGAGATGAGAAAACTGAGTAGTTGGTCAAGTTCCCTCCCATAGCGGTGCAGCTCACATCTAGTAGAAGAGGAATTTAATCTCCAGACTGGCTCCAAGCAGGTTCTGGGCAGAATCTCTGTGCCATCTGGGAGCTCTAGAAGCAGTGACCACCTTGGCACCTGTAGGAGGCAGAACACTCAGCCGCCATGGTGCCTGTGTGTAATCACCAAAGCCTCTAATGTGCAAAAAGACTTTCCAGATGTGACTGAATTTCTGACACGGAAGAGAATCTTGGCTGCTGACCCCTTGGATTACTTTGACCCAACCTGAGTGAAAGAAGCAGAATGTCAGAGTCAGAGAGGGAAGCTGGAAGTTTCTAGGTTGATGGTTCATAATATGGAGAAAGGCTGCCAGCCAAATGGTAAGGGTGGCCTCTAGAAGCTGGAAAAAGCAAGGAAAGAGATTTTCCCCCTTACAGCCTCCAGGGGGGACAGAGTGGGGCCATGAGCTGAGAGAGAGTAGGTTGTGTTGTTTGAAGCTGGTATGCAGTAGCAATCTGCCACAGCAGCAGGAAGAGAGTAGCAACACCTCACAGAACCTGCTGCGTCTGCCCCCCAGTCTCCCCAACTGAATTATCAATGCCCAGATACAACCCAACATGTGTCAGTGGGGCATACAGTAGGCATTAAACAATGACTCCAAGGGTGCAGTTCACTGGCTGGCAGAGGTGAGAAGGAGTCATGGTGAATTCAAGACGAGGGGGCTGAAGAGAAAGTGGTGAGGCCACATAGACCCAATGGAAAAGTAGGGTGTAGCAGGAAAGGTCCCAAACAGTAGCCCCCAAAGCACCGCCAAGAACCCAAATCCCTCTTTTGGAAGGACACGGCTAGATCAGAAGCTCCCATTTTATACAAGCAAATGTTGAGACCCAGAGAGAGGAAATGACTTGACTAAGATCACTCACCACACTGAGGACAAAATGGGATTAGAAGTTAGAACACCTGACTCCCTTGAGCACTGCTTCTGTGCCCCTGGACCCTGCTGCCCAATGTGGGTGGTCAGATTGCCCTCTTCAGGGACCTGGAGTGACAGAGTCCCTGATAGGCCAGAGGCTGGGGACTCAGGGAGCAGGGTGGGAAAGGAGAGGAGTTGCCCCTTAACCAGCAGCTCTCCCTCCATCTGAGAACAACTGTGGCAGGGAATCAAAGACCCTGGTCCCAGTTCCAGCTCTGTCACCCGCTATGTCACTTTCAGCAAGCTCCTCTCCCTCTTGGGGCTTCAGTCTCCCCATCAGGGGAATGAACTTGACATCCAAGGGTTTCCTAACTCCTGAAGTGGCGTCATCTACCATCAGATCTGCCGTGCTCACCACAATAACTGGGGCCCCGTGGCTTCTCACTGAGTTCACCTCCCTTCCAACCTATGACCTAGGGGCAGGGGTTTTAGGGTCCCAGCCCTCACCCAGGCCTCAGCAATAGGTGTTGCCACCCCATCCTGACATCGCCCCTCCCCTTACCTTTACCAGCACAGTTGAGCTTCTGGTCCAGCCTCTCCTGGACTCGGGTCCCCACCCCCAAGAAAGAAGATGCCAAAAGACATGGGCTCCAATACCTGAGCTTCTCCTCATCCCCATTACTGGGCCATCTTGTACCTCCTCTAGATCTGCTATGATCACTGCCTGACTAAACGCCAGCCCTTAGACCCTGGGCCTCGCCAGCTGGCCTAGACTTTGTTCCATGGCCTCAAAAGCCTTCTAGCTCCTCCAAACCTCAATATCCTAGCAACCTTAAACTACAGAGACTATCCAGCTCCCCAAACTTCTTGCATTTCATCCCATAGCAGCAAGAACTCTAAAGGCGGTCTCACATACGAAGGAATATAGTACAAAAAACAATGGCACAGAGAGGGTCAACAGTGGCCCGGAGGACACACAGCAAAGGCATGGAGCCCCCAGTTCCGCATCTCCACCTAAGACCGCTCCACAGCATCCCTGCCGCTGCCCAGTGACTCCCTCCAACAGCTGAAGGACAGGGCGAGCAGCCAGCCCTGATGACCGATGTCCGAGACCACAGTGATGCTATTCTTTCCTCGAGTGAGCCCCGCCCACCCTGAGCCAGATTTAGCCATTTAATGCAGCCAGGCCTGCTCTGTCCCTGCCTCTGAGATTAGCTCTGGAACAGGGCTTTGAACGCCTGCCCAGAGACACTCAGCTTAAAACACCGGGAACCAGAAAAAAAAATCGACCACATTTAATGGAGCCGTCAGTGGGCGGGTCTGGGCGGTCCATTATGCAGCCCTGCCCGCACAGGGAGCCCAGCCACGTGGCCGCCTGACCACAGCATTAAGGCGACATTAGCCCACAGGCCAGGCAGGGGGAGGAGTTGAGAGCGTCCAGGCCTGAGGCCTACCTCTGCCGCTCCCCCAGGCTGAGGGTCCCAGGGCTTCTCTGGGCCTGCAACAGGCAGCAGGGAAGGCCTCACTGGACAGAGCTACCCCTCTGGCCTCGGGGCCCCACTCAGGGACAAATGCCATGGAGGCCCAAGGTCTGGGACACCCACGAAGACAGCCTGTATTGAGCAAGCAGAGACGGTGCCCGTGAGGCGCCCCAGGGAACCCACATCTCCCTAATAGTGGCCTGGTTCACGCTACCTTGATGCTGCTTTCCTTTTGCTGCTTGGAAATTGCCCTCAAAAATACAAAAAGAATATATAGATGCAATCAATAAGTTTAAACAAACAAGCAAATAAATAAATAAAGCTGCCCTTGTTACCATGCAAGTTGTTCAGCAACACTGTCTCCCAAACTGTGTTCCAGGAAAGACCAGTCTCTGCAGATGCTTCAGAGAAAACCAAGACTGGAGAGTGAGCTCAGTGGCCAAGTTAGGAACTGCTGGACATGCCAGTCGCGTCTTGGACAGCTACAAAGCTAGTGAGCGCTCTGAGGAGTCCCGCAGCAGACTCTGAGTTGAGATAATCCATTTCAGAGAAACCTCCCCTTTATGCTACAGAACATGTAGCAAGTTCAGGGTGCCAGGGAACAGTCTTGAGAAATGAGACCTTTGAGGTCCACATCTCTCTCTCTCCTCCGCCACACCCCAACTGTGCTCAGAGATGCTAATTATGAGGCTGGTGGAAGTTCATGAGGAATAAGGGGGACTGTGGCGTCAGTGACCAGTTAGAGTAGAGGTCCACCCAGAATCATGGAAGGGGTGTGGACACATGGGAAGAACGTCACATGGGAAGACCATGTGGGGCACCATCCGTGCTCCAGCCCTGCCTCTGCTGGCAGAGAGGATTTGGTGGCAGAAGGAAGGACATAAACCCAGGCAGCTTCTACACGCTTGTTCAGCTGTGCTCCGGGAACAACACATGTTCACAGGCCTCTCGATGTCCTGATAGAGATGACGGGGCCCCAGAGACAGACAATGGGAGCCCCAGAGACAACGGGAGCCTCAGAGACAATGGGAGCCCCAGAGACAACGGGAGCCTCAGAGACAATGGGAGCCCCAGAGACAATGGGAGCCCAGAGACAGCAGGAGCCCAGAGACAATGGAAGCCCAGAGACAACAGGAGCCTCAGAGACAACAGGAGCCTCAGAGACAACAGGAGCCTCAGAGACAACGGGAGCCTCAGAGACAACGGGAGCCTCAGAGACAACGGGAGCCCAGAGACAACAGGAGCCTCAGAGACAACAGGAGCCCAGAGACAACGGGAGCCTCAGAGACAACAGGAACCTCAGAGACAACAGGAGGTGGGAGCTGTGGGCCTGCTGTTGTGCCCTGGGAAAGGCTCTGACCTCTCTGTGTGTCAAGGCAGGAGCCCCAGGGACCCCTCTGCAGGACACATACTCCTGTCTGCCCTGAAACAGAGGGGAGCTCCGAGGGCCTAGTGAAATCGGGTGAAAAGAAAACAAAAAGCTTTTTGACTTGAACTTGAAGCACCTCTGCCTGCTTGTCTCCAAGCAGCTCCAAACAGTTAATTAGCAATTTCACTGTTCACCTACTATTGGTGCAAAAATCAGCTACCAGCTTCTCTCAGCTCTCTTCCCCTCTCTCAGGCCTAAAAAAGAAAAACTTAGAGACACAGTTTAAATTTCAGACTAGTTTTGCCTCAACGTACCCTCTTCTAAACTTCCATGGGTTCTTTCCATCCCCATCCTTCTCACCAAAATCCCAAGCCAAAGAGACACTCTCAGAGCGCAGACTAATTTATTTCTAACAAAGTAATTTCCTAATTACTACAAAAGAAACATGTAAGTAAAATTCTGCTTACTTTAATATTGTCTAAAACCTTTCTCAACATTGTCCAAAGTCCTTTCCCAGATTGCCTAAAAATTCTCAGTCTCTCACTCCTGATCATGTCACCAACATTATTCAGAGTTCATCTCCACATTTTCGAAGACATCTTCCTTTGGCGTGCTCCAACTCTTCCATGCTGTCTTTTCCTTGCCGTCCTCCTCCAGGTAGCAGAAGGAACTCCATAATACCAGAACCAGCAAAGTTCACTTTTTTCAGGCCTGACTTTTGCAAGGCCTCTCCCAGACTCAAGTTAAACTCAGCAAAACAAACTTCAACACAGAGTTCAAATCTCCAAACTTCCTAGCTGCCTTTAGTACACATGCTGCTAGCCTGGGCCAGCCAAAGGCTGTAGGCCCCAGGCCTTGGCCACATGGCCAAGCTCACATGGCTCACATCTTCATCCTGCCAAGTCCCTGACCATCCCACAAAATGGCTGATCTGAATCTCAAATCTGAATCCAAATCTCTTTCTTTGTTTCAAACCTCTTTATATATCCTTATTTCCTGCCAAGAGAACTCCTGAGGTAGAAAGCCCTGTCAGGCCTGTATGTTAATTCAAATCCTACCCAGCTCTTAGTAACATTAGCAGTTCTAAAGCAAGAGACAATGGCAACCAGGGCGGTAGGTGCCCCCTATCACTAGCAACCAAGGTTTGTCAAACCCTTCTGTCAGTCCCAGGGAGGTGCTGGGGACTCAGTTTACCCCCTATCCTCAAAGCGGCTAGTCTGGAGACCCAGCTGCTGGAGTCTCCAGTGAAGAAAAGAGGCTTGGCAAACAGATCTCTGGGCACAGGACACGGAATGCCTTTTAGGTGGCTCCTTCCTGGCTAAGGAAGACTTTCCAAGGCCACGTGCCGTGCGATGGGCTGTTTTTCCCAACAACAGCCGCCAAGTTCACCCCACGTGTCCTCCTACATTCAGTTCCCTCACTATGCCACCTCCCCCTCTGTGAGGTGATGGCAAGAGAGAGTAATGAAATATTGTTCCCTCAGATCATGGAGTCTGCAGTGGGATTTCCCACAGTGACAGGTAACCAGAACATGCGGCTTCCTCCACCCGTCTTTGCAGGACTGAGGAGAATCTGCACATCCCAGAGTGACCTCTCATTCTGTCCTCTGCTGAAGCAAAGGCTTGCCCCAGGCCCCTGTCACGTGACCACCATAGACCAGCTCAGTCACACAAGTCCACGCTTACTCAGCATCTCCCGCATACCAGCGCTTGACGGACATGCCTGTCTTCCAGTTCAACAGCTGAGCCCTGTGGTACAGATGAAGAAACAGAAGCTCAGAGAGGTTGAGCGACTTGTTCGAGGCTGCCCAGCATGTGTGAGGAAGTCTGGGGTTTGAGGCAGCTCTCCCAACCTCCGATGCTTAGGCCGTCTCCTCACTCTCCCTCACGGGTGGGCTGAGGAGGCGAGCAGGGTGACCCATGATGCCCACCCAGCCAGTGCCCAACCCCATCCTGACCGCCTCTCACTAGCGGTGTCTCTTCGGGCAGCTCTCGCTACCTCTCTGAGCCTCAAAGGGATACAGCTGCGGGGTGGCTGGGAGCAGAGAAATATAGGTGCTGTGTTTTGGTGATGACGGGGCAAGAGCCAGGATGGTGTCTTGGTGATGTCCGGACCCCATTCGGGGACGTTAAGAGTAAAATCTCATTTAATCCTCACCACCAAGTGATGTGCCCCACGGCTTGTTCAAGGCTTGGCAGGGGTCTGGATTCCGGACAAGCCATGGAGAGGCAGTCTGAACCTGGCCCTGCCCCAGGAAGGAACACCCTGGCCGGGCACAAGGCCTCGACAGGCAGAAGCGCCCAGCCTGGCTGAACTGCCTCCACGGCCTCCACAGAGACAGCGGTGGAGGAGAGCGTCCCATCCTTGCACCCTCACTCACTTCACCAAACACTTAGCTCCAGGTGGCGCCTCTCTTGCCCCCCAGGTCTCTTCTGCTTTCTCCACCCTGGGCTGGGCCGGAGGGCTGACTCGACACACCCCTGACTCCTGGGGCTTCCCTAGGGTGTCTCACGGGTGGGAATCCTGGTGGGAGAGAGGAAGGCCATCCTGGAGACGGAACATGGGACCCCAAGAGGGAGGGTGACCTCCTGAGGTTGTACAGCAAGTAGGTGGCTTAGTCTCACTTTTTTTTTTGAGACTAGGTCTTGTTATGTTGCCCAGAGTAGTGCCAAGCCCTTGGACTCAAGTAATCCCCAGCCTCTTGCCTCCCAGCGCTTGGACTACAGGCAAGCGTCACCATGCCCAACTCTGATATCATTTCTTTTCTTTCTTTCTTTTTTTTTGTTTAAGACTGGGTCTCGCTATGTTGCCCAGGTAGTCCCAATCCTGTGGACTCAAGCGATCCCCAGCCTCAGCCTCCCAGGTAGCTGAGATTACAGGTGTCTGCCACTGCACCCAGCTGCTTTTTTGAGACCAGGTCTTGCTATGTAGTATTCTCACCAGGTAGTATTCTCACTTTGGGGGGGCAGGAAGTGGGCCACCAGGGCTTAAGGCATTGCATTGTAGTCAACTGCTCATCCCCTACCAGGTTCCTGAGGCCTCCAAACAGCCCCCTCCCCAGCACTTCAGTCTGAGATAAACCTGACATGGCCTCAGATCAAACTCCCACCTCAGTCACAACCCCACACTGGCTTTTGGGTACAAACCCCAGCCACTCAGGAGGATTGTGGTGTTTGGAGTCCTCACCACTTAACTCCTGGCTCTGCAGCATTCTACTGCGCATGTGCCTGGCAAGCCATGTCCTCTCTCTGCCTTAGTTTCCTTCCTCATGTATAAAATGAGGAGAATAACAGTACCTGCCTCTTGGTGATGAGGATTAAATGAGATTTTACTTTTAAAATCCCAAAGTGGGGTCTGGCCCTCACCAAACATCAGTTGTCTCCATAACCCACCCACCCTGGCCCCCAGGTCCCAGCCAAGGAGGCTGGAAAACCCAAGACTATGACCCAACATGACTGGTCTGGGGAGGGCCTCCCTCTGGTCCATGACCAGCGCCCCTCACATGGTGGACAGGGTCAAGAGTCTCTCTAGAGGTGCCTTGATAAGGACACTCCACTCACCCTCCATGGCTTCACTGCTGTGACTCACACACCTCCAAAGACCCTGCCATCACCTCTGAGGGTGAGATGACAAGGTTCAGCCCAGGACTGTGGATCCAGTCCATCCAGGACACAGCTGAGGCCGCAGAGCCCCTCCCAGACCTTCCCTGCTCCCTCCCAACCTTGTGGACTCGAGGTGTGCTGGGAGGGTGATAGGGGCAAGGGTCTGCTTCCTGGTCCCTACCCTGCCTCTTTGCTGGGGTCACCACCCAAGACAGCCTGAGCGGCTTCTAGAAACCCCCAGTCCAGAGCCCAAAGCTTAGGTCCAAGCCCTTCTTGTTCCCAGCTGTTTCCCAGACCAAGAGGCCACAGTCACACCGGGTGGGTCAGGCACCCACGTGGTGTGCGTCTACTGAGCCTCTTACTTTTCAGACCTTGCATGAGGCTCCAAGGAGACCAGAACATGGGAGGGGAGACAGGTTAGAAAACAGCTGGGTGTGACCCCATGATCAGGGGTACCCTGCGGTATGTGGGGGCTGGGGCCTCAGGAAGGCAAGTCAAAGGTGATAATTACATGAACACAGAAGAGATGACTGGAGCTGACCTGATCCTTCTAGTCAACAGATATTAGCTAAGCACATACTATGAGCCAGGTGTTATTTCCATGCTGTGGAAATATCAGCCAACAAAACAGATAACGTGGGGGCTGACATTTAGGGAGGGGAGATGTTGACAATGCAGGGAGATGAGATGGCAGGTGTGGGTGAGCACGGGGACGATGAAGCAGGGCAAAGAAGTGTGGAGAGAAGGGGGGATAGGCAGGGTAAGCTGGGCAGAGTCTTGGGCAGAAACAGCCAGGGCAAAGCCCTAGTGGCCGGGGGATGGGGGGCTGCAGATGGTTTGGTGCCACTAGAGAGCTTGGCCTGCAAGCGTGCATGTGTGGGGGGGGGGGGGCCAAGCGCACACATGGGGAATGGAGGGAGGGAGGCAGAGATATGGAAGGAACTAGAAGGCAGAGAACTTGCAAGGAAGAGGAGAACTCTAGGTTTTTAAAGTCCAAACCTTCCCCTGCAGCCCAAACCTCCCCACCCCCTTCCATGGCCAGATGACTCTGAGGGCTACACGGGTAGTGCCAGGCCACAGCCCAGGCCAGGTTCAGCACCTCCAGCAGGTGAGCAGATGTAGCATGTTCCCCAGGCACACCCAGAGGTCTGGACCCATGACCCCACCCCAGGGCCAGGGCAACGCTGACAAAAGCTGGGAGCCCCAGGTCCTGAGCTGAGCCTGCCACCAAGTACAAGGTGACTCTGGGGGAGCCCTTCCCCTTCTCTGGGCCTCAGTTTCTCCCTGAGCTCAGTCTCCTCCAGCTCATCAGTGCAGCCACCTGCCCGCCCTTCTGTCTCAGGGACAGACTTGCCTCTGGGGTTGACCTCTCCAGCATCAGCACTACAGGGCCCCTCCAGGCCTCTAGAAGCATCCACCCACCCCAGGGAGACCTGAGGCCGCTTGCAAAGAGCCACACTCCGGAGACCAGGGTCTCCCTAAGGCTCCCAGAGCCCAACGTGTCCCTCACCCCCCGTGGCCAAGCCTCTCTCCCACTCCGTCCTGGACGCCAGCTGCCGGCAGAGGGGAAATGTGCTAATCCCACTGACAGCCCGACCCCACACTCATTTATTTCAGACATGACCTTTGATTTCTCGGGTAGAGTGTAAATTACATGTCGCCAGCATAAAATATTAAATCCAATTTATACTTAATTATTGATGCTATTATGTATTCTATAGTAATGGCATCAGATCAGCCCCCGCCCCTGCCCAGTAAATAGCTTTTTTGCATTAGAGGCTCCTTGAGGTAAGAAATCTTGCTCCATTCCTTCTCAGCTGTATGATTGATGATTATGGGGAAGTTCGTAAATAGTCTTCCAGAAATATTTCTCTGTTCGTCCGTAGCTCTGAAGGAAGGTGGGGGCCGCGCTAATTATGGGGGGCGGGGGGCGGTCGGGCGGATGCAGCCCTCCCCGCTGCCACTTACGTGGTGTGCGGAGGGCGGTGGCCGAGACGGTTTAAGCGCAAGCCTGCTGAGTGGTTTAAGGTGGGCGAAGGAGGTCGCGGCGGTTTCTGAAGCTCTAAGTCACATGCAATCTTCACATGGACACTGGGGTTTTGTTTTTTATTGAAACATTAATAATTCCGGCTTCTTGTAAAATATTCATGGTTCCTGTTGCTGCGTTCAAACCCACTCTTGGCCGTTGCTTTTAATTTCCAGCTCGGCCCGTGCAGGCCTCGGCCGTCGACCACCCATCGTTCCTGGGCAATTTATTAAGTGGAGGGAACGGTGGCCATCGGGTGGTCAGAAAAATCGAGCTCAGGGTTTCTCTGCAGTGAACCAGAGAGGCCCGGAGTGGGCAGAGCGGCCACTGGGCAAACCGAGCAGGCACTTGGGATAGAGTGTTTTCCAGCTAAGTGGACATCCGAGACAGGCGGAGCCAGGCCTGGAGAGCTGGGGGCGAGCCGATGGGGAAGGCAAAGGCAGGGTGGAAGGGGCCGAGGGAACAAGGAGGGAGGAGAGAGGGCAGCGGTGGTGGCAGGGCACGTAACAGAAGAGCAGAGACTGGAGTTGTGAGTAGCCAGGGTCCAGGACTGGGGACCCAGGTTCAAGGCCCAGCTCTGCCTCCAGCTAGCTGTGTGACCTTGGAAAGTGACTTTGCCTGTCTGAGCCTGGGTTTCCTCTTCTAGAAAACATGCCCTGAGGCCAGGTAGGTACCAGGAGCATAGCATGGCACCCTTTCTGGGAGGATGGCTGCTCTAACAGCCACGGTTGTTTGATCGTTGGTATGGAGAGCCAGAGAGTATCAGAGCTTGGAGAGATCTTAGGGGATGTAAACGTTCAGCCCCTTCTTTGAACCAAAGAGGAACAAGACCCAGAGGAGGGAAATGACTTGTCCAAGGTCCTAAGGTGGCTACTGGTGAGTGGAAGTCAATACTATACTCTGGAATTCAGATTCTCTAGAAGCCAAGTGCAGGCAGGCGAGGTATTGTAGCTCCCCAAGATCAGCCATGAAGCCCCGCCCTGTGCCACATCAAAGTACCATCATTGGAAGGTTGGAAGGAATCACAGCTGGGCCCCACTCCTCCTCCCCCTCCTGCTACCTGGGCAAATGCAACCCCACTCAACAGCACTCCCACATCTCCTGGGGCTCAGGTTACTAGTGTGACCCACCATATGCCAGAACAACCCAGAATGTTCCTGGGGAGCTTATCAAAAATAAAGATGCCTGAGCCCTTCCTAAGAAATTCGGATCCTACAAATCTGAGAGGATACAGTTCCTGGCCTGCCAGTCCAGCATTAGCTCTAAGTGAAGAGAGCAGAACCTATCTAAGATCCAACCCAGGATAAAGAATATGAACTTCCTGCAATACCATATATGGATGAAGATCAGGCGTACGGTTCAGTGGAGAGGAGGCCTCTGTTCCGGAGAGAACTAGAACTTGGGAACCAGTGATTAACCATTTAGAGTAGGGGAAGAAACCAGAGAAACAGTTTGTTTGACTGGACTGTCAAAGGAGTGTGGCCAAGGAGTGTGGACTGTCAAAGGAGTGTGGCCAAGACTTTTCTAGAAATGTGACGTCTGGCATTGATTTTGAAACCGTACCTGCTGTGTGCTAAAATTGCCCCCTGCTACCTCCCAACCTTCAGGAAGTTTCTAGTGTACTTTTCCTTTAGGGAAGTTTAGTGAGGATGAAGTAGAGGAGTTATGTCCAGTGTAGAATAGCGAGGGTAGGAAGAGAAGAGTATAGGATCTAGGAAGCCAGAGATGAGGCTGAGGAGCAGGTGGTTATAGAATGTCTAAGGTCACAACACAGAAGGACATATAAAGGATGGAGAGCCTCCTAAAGGGAAGAGGGGCACATTTGATGAATCAGTGAATGGTATGGGTTTCACTGCATATTAAGAACCCAATAATAGTAACTTAACTATGCTAAAGGTTTATTTCTTACATAAATCAGAAATCAAGAGATGGGGTGGATGTGGTAGTTCTGCAATGTCCTTAGTATCCCCAAATCCTTCTGTCTTTCTCTTTTCCATCTTTAGTACATAGTACATAGTTTAGTACATAGTTTCCAGCTTATGTTCCAAAATGGTTGCTGGTGTTCCAGCCATCAGGTCTGCATTCCAGATGTGAAGAGGGAAGAAAAAGAAAGACAAATATGGCAGTGCTGGCTGTCTAAACCTCCTATTAGAACTTTCCCCAAAGCTCCACTGAATAACTGCCACTTGGTCACAAATTTAGTCACAGGGTCATACCTAGCTGCAAAATAGACTGGAAAATGTGATCTTTTAATAACACAAAGATGCCTTAAAAAAAAAAAAAACTAGTGTTTTGTTACTAAGGAAGGAGTCAGCCACTCACAGTTCCTAGCAGAAATGAGTTCATTAACAGAAGAAGAAAAAGAACTCCCCACTGAATTCCTCCTTTGGATCCAGGTTCTGCTCTTTAGGGGTAGAGCATCTATAATCATAGAGATTATCTTCCCAGCAAACAATATTCCTCTAAACCTTATCTTTCCAGATTAACTAGCCCCAAATCCTTCAATCACTTCTCAGAACACAGGCCAAGCTCAGTCTTAAGACTTCCTTTTATTCTTCCCATAAGTATTCGTCCTGCACCTGCTACATGCTCCAACCTGGCACTGCATAAGACATAGACACTTACAATTGGAATGGTTGTGGAACAAATTCTCACCAGGGTGGTGAAGTTACACACAATCACAATGAGCAGACAGTCAGGAGGATGATATTTAAACTGACTCTGGAGGAATAAGGAAGACATGACTAGGACCAAGTGAGGGAGCAAGTATTTCAGGTAGAAAAACAGTCACCAGCAGTGAGTGGAAGATGGGGATAATGCAAGACACTAACACAAACAGGGCTATGGTGAATGGTATGGAATTAAGGATAAGAGATCTCATGGCAAGGATGTACCCACTGGGCATAATGTTTAGGGAATTTGTTAAGTCGTGCTCCATCTGCTCTTGACAACTCCTAAATTGCTCATTGGACCAAAAGAGAAATGAACTTGACTTAACAAGATTTTGTTCCCAGGAGTCTTCACTTCAGTTGCTGTTGACTGCTCTGTCCTAGGGCATTATAGCAACATATAGAGCACCTCAATGTTGGTCAGTGTACCCCAGACTCTGCCTGCCTGTTTCTTTTTTTTTAAATGACACAAAAGCATTCATTCCTCTCCTCCCACTTTCATACACACACACACACACACACACAGTCAGTTTTCAAGTGTTTGCCTGTTACCAGTCCTCAGGGTGACAGTGGTCATTGTGGGGTCACTTTGGAGGTTCTTGTAGGATGAGTACTTCAGAATTCATGCAAAACACCCTAGAATTATCCAACAAAGTCCTCATCTATCTTGGACTGCCACTTCTTTTTAGCCATATTTGGTCTCTAAGTTGCCAAGAAACCAAGTAGAGAAAACCAGGATGACTTGGGTTAGCTCCAACAGGAATAACAGGCAGCAAACAAACTACTTTCCTCCTCTAAGGTTTCTGCTGACATCACAGGCCTGAGAAACCTGAAGAAAGTTTCTCAGGAGACTCTGGTTGCATCAGTCCCAATAAATTCACCAGACAGCCCAGCCCCAGTCCTCACCACGAACCTCACCTGACACTGGCCATGGGTTCATCCCCAGGGAAAGATCATAGAGACATTAGAGAAGAGTGAGGACTCAAGAGGCCTCTCCAGAAAGGCAGCAAGAAGGTGTGAGCTGAACATGCTGGAAAATAGACCAAGGGGATCATGGAGAGAACCTGCCCCTCACAGAGAACCGGAAAGGCCCAGTCACTTCCATCTTGGGAAACTAATCCTATTAAAAAGTGGGGAGAATGCCAACACCAACCTGCAAATATCCAGGTTTATTTTAATATTTACATAACGAATTTCCCAAGATTGCTTCCAGACTTATTTTAATGCACATGAGCTTACAGCATAACCCAGCAGCAGCAAGGTGCAGCAGTGGAACAAAGGTTGTCTCGGTCAAGACTCCTATGTGGCCTCATGTGAGAAGAATATCAAAAGTATGATTTTGAGGTGTCTCTGGCTCAGTTTGTTTTAGGTTTGGGCAGGGGAGGGAAATGTGGAAATTGAGGCTTACCACCTTTGTGGAACTTGGATAATAGCATGGACTTTCCACAGGTCATCCCTATCAAAATGTAAAATCAGGCCAAGCACAGTGGCGCATGCCTTTAATCCCAGCCTAGGAAGGGAGGCTGGAGCTAGGAATTACTTGAGTCCGCAGGTTTGAGACCCTTCTTGGGCAACATAGTGAGACCTAGTCTCAAAAAAATACCTGGGTGTGGTGGCGCATGTCTGTAATTCCAGCTACCTAGGAGGCTGAGGCTGAGGATCACCTGAGTACGAGGGATCCCAGATCAGATTCGAGATCTGGACTACTCAGATCTGATCCTGGATAGGGGCTACCCCAGGCAACATAGAGAGACCTAGTCTCAAAAAAAATAAATAAATAAAACCAGAAACACAAGGCCAAGGTGAGGGGTCAGGTATGGAATTACCTAATCAAACACAAATCAACAACCTTCTCTTTTTTTAAAATTTTTTTAAAAATTTTATTAATCATTTTGCTGTTTACATATTATGCATATATATATATATGTGTGTGTGTGTGTATACACACACACTTATATTACATCATTGCATTTCCTGGGGTTCTCCCTCCACCCTATCACCCATGAACCTTCATCTGAATCTTCTTGTGCTCCTCTTTTCCCCAGTTTCTCCCTCCTCAGACCCCCTTTCTAACAGCCTGCCCCAGCTCTGCTGTCAGCTTATTTTGGGTTTTTCCTGGCCTTTTGATATTCTTATATCCTGTTATAGGTGAGATCATATGTATTTTTCTTTCTTACTTATTTCTGTTAATATGATTCCTTCCAGGTCCATCCACAAGTCAACAATCTTATGAGGAAGACAGAATACAACTTCCACAATGAATCACCCCTGTCAGTCCAGAATAATCAGACATGCAAATATAGAAGTATATGTAAGCCAAACTAGGCAGAGAGATTGAAACTCAGGTTTTTCTACCCTTTCTGGAAGTTCTAGGATTGAAAGGCATAGTAAATGAGATGAAAAATTTACTAGATGGGCTTAACGGCAGTTTGGAGATGGAAGAAGAAAGGGTCAATGAACTTGAAGACAGATCAATAGGAATTATGCAGACCTGGGGAGGGTGGGGGAGGGGAAAACTGAATAAAAGTGACTAGAGCCTCCAGCATCTTTGGGACAATATCAAACTAGCATATTTGCAGCTGGAGTATCAGAAATTAGGGAGAGTAGGGCAGAAAATCAATGTTAAGACACAAAGGCTGAGACTTACAGATTTGGAGAAATATATTCAAGGTTTCACAAAGGAGCTGGGATTGAATCCTATTCCTCTGTTGCAATGTGTCCTTTGCTCCAAGGGGACCCAGGTTCCATTCCAAGTGAGTCTCATGGTGAAGGAGGCAGACCCAGGGGACAGATCAAAGCAAATTAGGACTTACAAGCAGTGTCTGCTTCCCCCACAAGCCCCAAGGATGATGGGATGGCCAGTCTAAGGTCAGAGCCCACCCTTCAAAAGAGGCAAAAGGATTCAGTAAGATTAGACCCTAGGTCTTGTATCTTTGTATCTTAAAGCAGTATTTCCTCTTGTCAGATAGGGAACTCTTTATTGCTGCAGCTCTTCAGGAAACAAGCTCGCTTCTCCCTGGACAGAGTTCTTTGAACATCAACCACCTTCTGAAGTTGGGACATGGTAGCCTTGGGCAGGAAGCCCACAGGCCCCAGGCTGAGCTGACCTCAGTCTCCTCTGAGGAAGAACCTCCTTGCTGCGTAAGTACATGAACCCAGAAATTTCTTCCCACTCGCCATCTGAAGTGCCCCATCAACACTCTTGAGCGAAGGCTGTGGTTAAATGTAGATGTAGCTGAGAGATGAAATATGTTGAGCTGGCACATTACCAGCAGAGACACCTTAGCTGGAACCCTGGAGAGAGCTTGTCGCTGACCCTACTGATATACTAGCTCCGTCAGAGACTCCTCAGGCATTTGGAACTTAGAAGTGGCCTACTTCCCTCTTTCTTCTCTCTCATTTAAAGAGCTGCAAGACAGAGCAAAGATCAAGAACCAGGCCCCTCATGAGGGCCAGACTGTCTGACTCTGAAAAATAGGTGTATGGCTTTGGCAAGTTACTCGAGCTCTTTGTGCCTCAGCTTCTCCTCTTCTTAGAAGAAGGGAAATAGTGCTACTTGCCTGGCAGGGATCTTGAGGGTTCAGTGAGATGGTGTAGGGCACAGAGTGTTTGCTTTCCTGTGACTTGGGGCCAGTATCTACTGGACAATATTCTGGGGGTTACAGCTAGAGCAATCTTGGGCCAAAAAAAGAAGTGGATCCTCAACCCAGGTTAGGACTTTGGGGAGTCACATAGACCTGGGAAGTCACAGCATGTTAACTGAGGAAGAGAATAGCCCAATGACCAGCTGGGGCTTATGAGGAAAATCCCGGTCAGCATGTCCCTGTGACAGGCAGAAGCTGGGCTGCCTCTATGGTGGCCTTCTCAGTGCCCACAGCCCAGCCACAGGACTCAAGCTTAGACTGCCTACCTCCTGAGTGCAGGACTCCAGCCCCTCCCCTCCATCGCCAGCTTCTTAGGAGCTTAGGGTATTTGCAGTCCTAGTCCATTCACTCCTCACCCCTCCTCGTCTGGATTGGTGGGAGCTGCCCCCTTCATTTCCAGCATCCGCTCTGTACCTGCCTAATCCAAGAGCTGATCCAGACAGCAAACACCTTGAGAGCATATTTTGAGGTGCTGCGGTATTTGGGGGGACAGTGACTGAAGGCGGGGCTCCGGGAGGACCTTTGAAGTTGGGGGCCTAGAACACGATGGCATAGTGGTTAACACTGCATTGTGAAACTGGAGGCCTATTTCAGGAAAGAGGATGAAGAGGATTCATGGCGACAGTTCCGCAGCTAAGCTGGACATACTCAGACAAACCAAGGGAGTTCAACTTTTCTCCACCACAAAGGGAGGAGAAAACCAAAACAAACCAAAGCCCAGGCCCACAGTGATACTCCGAAGGCGCTTCCTGAGTCACTTCTCACTCCTCCGGCTGCGCCTGGCAGAAGGCGGCTTCCCTCCGCTTCACTGCACAGACATGGTTCCCGGAAGAGCCAAACTCCTTTGCCAAAGTGGCTTCCAATTGATGTTGACATGTTCACCACTTGCTTCCTGCCCTCCCAGGCCCACTCTGGCCGGGTGTGGCTGGAGGGAAGCTCAGGCCCCTCCCGTTGGCACACATGCCCGGCCCAGAGGCAGCCTCCAGTCATGGGTCATCCCCCACTGCCCTTGCCGGTGGCCACCCAGCCTCCTGTCACCAGCCCAGCTCTGCGGGCACCTCCGGAGACCAGCCTTGGCATGCATGTGAACATCCATGGCCACAGACACACCCAGCCACTGTAGGGCATTGGTTCAAGACAACAGTGAGAGATCACGCCAGCATTAAACATGAGATCGTCAGGGAATACTCAGCGGCAGTGGAAAGTTGCATAATGCATGAAGCCTGTGGTTCTCAAACCTGAGATAGCATCAGAATGCAGGGGGCCAAAACAGATGACTGCGCCGGCATGGAGTCTGAGCTGGGGCCGGTTGGGAGGAAGCATCAGCGTTTCTCAGAGTCTCAGTGGATATGGATGCTCAGGGCCCACACTTTGAGAACCCTGAGGTAAGTAATGCACACCAAACTCCACAAATATGCATCACACATATTTATGTGTAAATACACACTTAAGTCGCTAATAGTCATCTCTGTAGAATGAGGGCTTGTGCCTTGTTATGTTTCATGTATTATTGTATCTTCCAAACTGCTGGCAATAAATACAACTCATCTGGCCACTGAACAGCTAGACACCTCCTCAGCGAGGCCTCCTCAGGCCACCCCCAGTGAGCAGTGACAGCCCCTCCCCTCTCCACTCAGTGATGCCTCTTAGTTTGTTCCCTCTACTTTGTGTTTGTGCCATGCTGTGTCCACACTTGTCCTCAGCAGTAGGCAGTCACTGCCTTCCACGGAGACTCTGGGTCAGGTTCCTCCATAGCTCCCCCTAACAAGACCCAGCATGGCCCCTCCACCCACCTGAGGTCAACAGCAGCTTGGGGGACAGAGATACCATGGAATGAATGTAGGCATCCTGGACTAGGCCTGAGGTACACCACTAATGGGCTGCTGTTTGGCTCCTATTGGCCCTAGAAGAGCCTGACCTGCCCCTCTGGCCATCAACCCAGCCTGCTAAGCACACAGTACCATTCGCTACCCCAGCTTTCTGGGCATCAGATACCCTCCCCCACCATCAAGCATTCTGGCTACCAAATGGTCAGTGATTATGGCATCAATGTCCACAGAGTCCCAGCAGGGGTAAAGGTACAATTTCCAGCATGGTGAGCCAACTGCACACTATACATTGTCCTAACTCTGCCACCTGCCAGCTACAGGACCCTTACAGCTACAGCTACCCTTTTCACATAAACTCAGCATCTTTGAGTCTTGATACACTCAGCTGTTCAATAATGAGTTCGCATGACAGAAAAGACACAAATATCTGATGCTCGTGCTACCCTCTCCCTAACCTCACCCCAACAGACATCACTAATCAAACACAACATTCTATCCCACTGAATCAGGAGGCCGTCTCAAAATTTTTAACACTGTGTTCCAAGCATGGAATTCTAATCAAAGCCAAACAACATTCAAGATGAAGGCTAATTCCCAGCCCTGAGTGACATCACTCTCCATTTCCCAGAGACCTAAAATAGTGTCCAGCATAGAGATGCCATAGTGATGGTAGCCACCAACCATCATGTACCAGCCCAGACCAACTACTTCCTTCTTCCCAGAAACCCTGGTCATTCAGTTGGCACCCTCTGCTGTTCAGTTGCCTGTACTGCATGACCCTTCCATCCCCAGCTCTAGGAAACTGGGGAGACTGAGGATTGACTAACACAAGAGGCACTATAACCTCCGGGGTTAAATAATTTGGGTGTGAGACCACCTCAGCTGCTGGGTGACCTTGGGTCAATCACAGCCTCTCTGAGTCATGAGTGGCCCAGTTCTGCCTGAAGAGCCCAAGGCTCTCTGACCAAGAAGACCTCAGAGCCCACCAGTTCTTTCCCTTGGACCTAGTGAGGGAGGAGGTGGGCTCCTCTTCCCCTACCTGCCCCTGTCCTGTGGTCTATAGACCCCTGCATTCATTCCAGGTCTAAAATGTTGGAGGAGTTGGGAGAAGCCCTCCCTGAGAGCAAGCCGCCTAGACTCAGCCTCCAGGATCATTGTGGTCAAATTGGTTGCATCTACCCCACCAACTCTCTGTCTCTGGGCACTGGGGAAGCTCAGCCGCTGCCCACATGTGGTTGTTTGATCAGGTTACAGGGAGAGGGACCCAGCAGCTTTTCTGCCAGGCCACGGTGCCAGCTGGGACCAGCCCTGCCTGATGGTCTCGCTTGAAGGCCCAGATGTACAAGCAGAGCCTGGCACAATGAAGTACCAGGGTGCTACCACCTCCCCCCTCGCCTGGGGGAAGCAAAGAGGACCCAGGCCCCAGCTCTGACCACATATGTCTGCAGGCTGAAGCAGGCAGATCTCTCCATGGCTTAGAACAGGTTTGGAAAAGGAACCTACAGCTCAACGCAGTGAGCTAGGACTGAGCTGCTGACAGATGTGGAGCCCACATGTCCCTGGATTGAGAGGCAGGAATAGGGCCAGGGCTAGAACCTTGGAAGAGATTCTAGGAGCTTGGAGGAGGCTTGTCCATCAGCTCAGGGAGCCAGAGCCACAGCCAGCTTCTTTTCCCGTAGGAGAGGGGTGGTAGGTTGACCCAACTGCTCTTTAGCTCTTGGTGACATGAGGCATTTCTATTCCTAGATAGAAACTGTTTTCAGTCAGGAACCAAACTGGAAGAACACCAAGCCACTAATTCATACTATGGTGTCAATGACTAAGGGTAGATTAACAGGACAGGGCTTTACATGGGGACAGAGCTTCTTGGGTCAAAACTCTCTAACACGTTATCACAGGAAAACCAGTCTTAAGCGGAATGAATTTTAGTTTCAGATGTGTGTGTGTGGGGGGGGGGGGATCATGTTTGTAAAGACTGAGAGTTACCTATCTGACATTTTTTCAAACTCCCAAGAGTTCCTCAGCCTTAGCGTGCACAAACCCAGTTCAGAATCTGCTCCCCTCCCAAGCCAGGTCCTCCAAATGGAATCCCTCAGTCCCTTCTACACAGGTAGAAGCCACCCCTCAGTCCTTCTTCCTTTCCTGCCTTTCACTAACTCCTGCTCATTCACATCCTAACTCCCTCCACTGTCTGCCCATATCTCTCCTGAAATGTGCAGCGCTCGGTTGCCCACACAGGCCTGACCAAGAGTGGCAAATGACCACTGTCAGTCCCTGCTCTCCCCTTTCTCTCTCCCACCATCAGGGCAGGGCATGGACACTGCAGTCACAGCTTTGCAAGTGGCACTCCATTGCTACCCTCACACCCAGAAGTGCACATGCCTTGAGAGCCCTGGTTTAGCAGAATGCTCTGAGGAAGAGACCCCACCCCCAGATCCTGTGCTGAGGGAGGAGGGTAGCGGCCCTCGAGTACGTGCCCAGGGCCCACAGACTCTGCTTTTTGGGAGATGCAGGTAACGGAGAACTGGAGCTGGGTGCTCTGGAGCTTCGAGTCCAGGGCAGGGGCTCAGGATGGTTGTCTACACAGCTGCTCAGACCTCCCGCCAACCTCCCCGCTATTAAGCCAGCAAGGGGAGCATTTGAAAAGCAATGGCTCCTGTTCTGTGCCCCTACTTTAAACCCTCCAGTGGTCCCCACTGCTCTCAGGCAAACGCAGAACTCCTCAAAAGCTGTCCCTCCAGCCTCAGGGCCAGTCCCTGCCAACCTCCATTCTTGTCTCTCTCTGCCTCCCTCATCTCTACCCCAGTCACACCAGCCTTTCTTCAGACCCCAACTGGCTACAATGAAGAGAGTGGAACCACTCTCTCTGAACTCAACTAAGGGGCGCACGTCAGACATCGAGACGTAGTAGGACAGGTCTTGGAAAGAAGCTTCATCGACAACAGCAAAAGTTGGCTCCAGGCAAATCAGAAGCCTCAAAGGAAGACTGACTTGAGGGTTTATACGGCACAAAGACTCCAGTTCCCAGAAGACACGGCTCTAAATAAAGGGTTGACTTTTGCTGTTCTCTTTGCCTTCCTGAAGGCGCAGACAAGTCCAATGGCTACATTAACCTGACACCTGCCAGATCTTTGAAATGTTTCTCTTGCAAATTGTACAAAATACTCAGTGAGAAGCTGAAGTTCCGGCAGCTTTCCCAGAGTGCATGGTCTTCATTCCTGGGCGCAAGACCTTAGTTTTGGTTCTTTAATAAACTTACTTTTTTTATCATTTTATTATTTACATATTTATGTGCATAAGTGCATATATTTATATATATTTGCATATATATATATATATATATATATAAAACATCATTGCATTCCCTGGGGTTCTCCCTCCACCTTATCACCCGTGAATCTTCATTTTGATCTTCTAATGCTCCTCTCTTCCCTGATTTCTCCTTCTTCTCTCTCCCTCCCTAGTTGCTCACCCCAGTTCCATTGTTGGCATATTTTGACTTTTCTTGGTCTTTTGTTTATTTTCTCTATATCCCATCTATAGGTGAGATCATATGGTTTCTGTCTTTTTTCTTTCGAAAAATTTTTCTTATTCTTTCTTATATTTTCTTTCCAATTTATTTCTGCTAATATGATTCCTTCTAGGTCCATCCATGTTATCACAAATGCACCATATTTGTCAGTTTTGATTACAGAGTAATTTTCCATTGTGTAAATAAACCACATCTTTTTCAGCCATTTATCAGTTTTGGGTATTTTGGTTATTTCCATATCCTGGCTATTGTAAACAGTGCCACAGTAAACATCCGAGTACAGGTGTCTATTTGGAATTAGTGTTTTAGTGTCCTTTGAGTAGATTCCCAGAAGTGGGATTGCTGGATCGAATGATGATTCCATTTTCAGTAGTTTGAGGGTCCTCCACACAGCTTTCCCCAGTGGCTGGACCAGCAGTGTAAGATGATCATTTCCCTCCACATCCACACCAACACTTGTTGTTGCCCGTTTTTTTTTTTTTTTTTTTGTTATGGACCATTATTACTGGTGTAAGATGGTATCTCACACCATCTTGGTGGTTTTGATTTGCATTTCCCTGATTACTAGTGGTGTTGAGCATGTTTCATATGCCCACTGGCCATTTGTAATAAACTCGCTTTTGCTCACCTGATTTACTGAAGCCAACACACCCATGTTGCCCCAGCCACAGGTCATTCCCTCCCAACCTGGCTGGTTCACTCCTCCGCTGTCACCTCTGTGTGAAGCCACTGGTATTTGTGGACAGAATGTGTGTCTGTCTCCCAGATGCAGATTCTCAGCACTCTGTGCCCTTCTCTCACTGGTGTAGTCGCTCGGGCGGTGGTTGACGTTTGCTTATCTGGTGACTTAATGAGCAAGTTTCCCATCTGCTTGACTGAGGGCTCCTGTGAGCAGTCTGCAGCCTGGCATGAAAAGCACGCCTGATGTCCCTGGAGTTTTATCACATGCCAGAATGTGCCAAATGTTTCCCAGAGCTATCCCGTTGAATCACCCTGGTCATGCTATGAGATAGACGCTCCTATTCAGTCCATTTTGCAGATGAGGAAACTGAGGCACACAGTTGCAAAACTGGCCAGCATCACATTTAGTAAGCAGCAGAGTGGGGGATGAGCCCAGTCCATGCTGCCCTGGGATCCCCCTGCCCCCTGTCACCACGCACTGTGGCTCCTCAGCATCACTGTGAACATTGCACATGCTCCATGAATAGCTCTCACAGAACAGAAACACACACACACAGGCCAGAAGAACATGCCAGGATGAGACAGATATGGCTTCCATTTGGTGGGATCATAGCTGTTCATTTTCATCTTTTACTTACATATGCTCCAATTTTTCTTTATGAAACAAGTATTTGTTGTTGACTTTAAATTGAGAAAGAAAGGCCGGACACGGTGGCTCGTGCCTGTAAGCTTCAGCCTATGAAGCGACCGGGGCTAGGGATCACGGTTCAAGTCCCGCCTTGGGCCTGTAGTGAGACCTAGTCCAAAAAAATAGCTGGGGGTGGTGGCGCGCGCCTGTAATCCCAGCTACCTGGGAAGCTGAGGCTGAGAATTGCTTGAATCCATGGTACCTCGGTCAATGAGAGCCTGCAGTTCCACGGGCAAAAATAGTGAGACCTAGTCTCAAAAAAATAAAATAAATTGAGAAAGAAAGCCTGAAAATCATTTCCCTCTTTGAAAAGAAGAGAAGATGGATCAAAATCAAGATGGCCCACGAAATGGTGATATGCCCTTCTCCTCCTTCCCGCCCAGGGCCTTCTGAGTGATACAGGCAGTGTGATATAGCTTCAGTGAGAAGCAGAAACTCCTCCAACAGACCAGAATCTAAATCTTGGATCTCACTGTGACTTCAAGTCAGAGTCTTAATCTCTGACCTCAGATGAACCCCTGACCTCTGACCTTTGTAAACCAGGGCCCTACAACCTTACAGCCCTTTACAGGACCACTGCAAAAGAAGAAGAGGTGGGAGGGAGGGAGGAGGTATGGAGG
>PVHY01016554.1:0-33491 GCA_004024945.1 Uropsilus gracilis
ATCCTGTACTTCTCTTTTTCTTTTTGGCTTATTTCCACCAATATGAGTTTTTCCAGCTCCATCCAGGTCGCTGCGAATGACATGTGTTTGTCCTCCTTGATGGATGCGTAGTATTCCATCGTGTATATGTACCACATTTTTTTTAGCCAATCATCCATTTGGGGGCATTTGGTTTGTTTCCAATTCTTTGCAACTGTAACAGGGCTGCAACGAACATGCGTGTACATGTGTCCTTTTGAATTAATGTCTTCATGTTCTCTGGGTATATTCCTAGTAGTGGGATTGCTGGGTCGAATGGTAAGTCCACATTCAATTGTTTGAGGGTCCTCCACACAGTCTTCCATAGTGGCTGGACCAGTTAGAGCAAGTTTATTTTAAAAAATGAAACAAGCTCCATCCATGTTGTCTCACATGAATGAAGGTTGTCTTTTTGACTGCTGTATACTAGTCCATTGTGTAGATATACCACAGCTTTTGGAACTGCTCACCTGCTTAAGAACATTTGTGTTGTTTCCATGTTTAGAGAAGCTCAGGGTCTACAATGATGTATAGATAGATAGATAGATAGATAGATAGATAGATAGATAGATAGATAGATAGATAGATAGATAGATGCATATGTGTATATATATATTTAAATTATCAATTAAATCAATTAAAATTAAAAATACAGTTGGGAAAACTAATGAAAACAAGGAATAAATGAAGCTTTCCAAAAGGAGAGGAAGAAGATGCACCAGCTCCTCTCCCTGGGCATGAGGCAGAGCTCACACCTCCAACATCCTGCAGTCCTAGGACATGGACAAAGTTGGGGTTACGACCTTCCTCAGACTCTGAGATTTCCCCCCTGATGTGGCGCCAGTCCCAGGTTACATTCGGAATATTAGGAAGTTCTCATAAATGTGGGGTCCGTCCGAGGACCTCAGTGTATAAGCTGACCGAGACCAAGCTGTGGCCTGAAGCCTCAGAGGGTCAGAGCAGGAAGTTGGAGGGACTGGACCACAGAATCCAGGCAGAAGACATACAGCAGAGGGGGCAACCAGTCCCAGTGCTTCCACACGTAACAAGGGATTCTGGAATTTTCTCTGGGATGGATGACCTCTATCAGGGGTCATTTTACTGTGGTGATCCTGACAAAGACCCTGCTGGATGGAGCTAGATGATCACAAAGGGTCACCCAGAGTAGGTCCGGTCGGTACATCAGGACAGAGCCTGTTGGTGGATGATGGTTTAGAATGTAAATGGAGATCAGAGCTGAATTTAATGACCAGACAGTCATTGCATCCTCCCAGGAGGCCGCTCAGGTCAGGGAAGGGAGATTTGACAAAATACGTTTCAGGCAGAGGTGGTGGAATGAAGCTGTTTATATTCTAATGAAATCAGCCCATCCGAGAAGCTCTCCTGGCATTTATTGCTTCCAGGGGTTTAGATCATGCCAGGAGGCACTTTAGAAAAAAACCCATACACTTTCCACACCATCTTCCTCTTCAGTGAAACTCAGTAAAGACGATTTTCCAAATCTGTCTTTTTTAAAAATAATTTATTTTTATATGAATTTCGCATCTCTGTGATCTCTGGGGTTCACCCCCCCCACACACCTTGACTGCTCCCACCCTGTCCCACCCCACCCCCCTACCCTGGGTTGTGTACTTCAGTTTGGTTCTTGGCTTGTTTTGACTTTTCCTCATGGATTTTTATCTTTCCCATGGCCCATAGAGTAGTGAAACCTTTGGTTTCTGTTTTTCCCTTTTTGACTTCTTTCTGCTAACATGGATTCTTCTTTCAATGACGATTGCCCTTGGATGATGACGGAGCAGGTTTTGGAGGAGAAACGATAGGGCTGCATGTTGTGAGTGAACCTGACGCACAGACTCCGGCTATGAGCGTCCCCAATCCACACCCTCCATGACAGGAAAGTTGCTCCAAGGTTGATTTTTCTTAACAAGAGGATGTTGCCGGATTCGCTGGTCCAACCGGTTTTGCTCTGTCTTTGAGGCAGATTCCAGGCATTCTGCAAAGGGCTGATCATGGGGCACCAGATAAGGCCCGAGGCTGGGAATAATTCACCCTTGCAAGGAAATGTGTTCCTCACCTGCCTGCCCTGTATATTGAGTTCCCCCCGCTGGACCCTGACCTGAGAGAGATATACCTGCGGTAATGCTTGAGCAGGTACACAGCCTCTGGCCTCCACTTGTCCACCACGGCCAGCCAGCGCCCGCCCCTCACCAAAGCCTGCCCCACTGCTCCCCACCCCCAGGCTGGTTGCCTTGCCAACCAGGCAAGCTGACATTTCCCTCTTGTTTGCCTGAGCTTTGGAAAGGTTCTTGAAGGGCACCCAAGGGAGAGGCAGCTGCAGATCTAGGGGGAAAAGGACAACACAAACTCATAAGAAGGTCCTTCTCCCCCCCCCCCAATCGGAATCCACAAAGCAGCACACACAACGGAAAGTACAGAGGGCAGAGACTTTGGGGAGCTGTGAAACAGCTGCCCTGGGGATTGAAGACATCCTGTTGCCTACAATGTGTGCGACTCAATGAGGGGGTGGAGCTAGAGGACTCTGCATTGCCCTACGGCTGCAATAACAGCAGGATATGGGGGTTTAGAAATAGCCAGGATGCAATGTCCGTGAATGTCATGGTCACAAAGCCCTGGGAAATGACACGAGACTTGAGAATGGCATCCGTATGTGTGTGTTTAGAACGAAACGTATGGCATGTAGAAGCAGATATCACAGATATAACACAAGCCATGCATCTGTTGCTCATCTACCCACCACGTGTAGGTAGGCTGCGGGTTCATGTGCTTGTGGCTCCATGTACGACTTAGATGGACAGTTCATGCCATTTGTATAGCTTTCTATTTATGAGATTTCATTTTAGATCAAACATAGTCCATTACCTTCAAATACTTCCTATAGGCTATTATTATGATGTGCCATGCCCTAGTGAGGTGGTTGACCTTGACGTTCTGGGATTGCTTTCATCCAGTGTGCCCTTGGCATTATATCTGGGCATGAGGGACCTGTGGTTCTCTGAGGACTGAGCTGCCTGATGAAGGCAATCGTGTTCCGGGGGTCTCCTTGCTTCTGCTTTTCCCAGCAACGCTTTCAGACCTCGCTCACCATCTTGTAAATGACTCCTGGGGTGAGAGACCCTACGAGAGACAGGCTCCTTATCTGCTTAGAGAAGCAGCAGACACCCAATCTCAGCAAACCTGCGACATCACAGCATCTTTGTTTTGCTGGCTGCAAGGTCACTTTTCATGGACACAGGTGTTCTCTCTCCAGACAAGATGTCCCTGACTGGACCCACAAGAGTGGGATCAGCCGTGGAGGCTGAGAACACCTGGACAAACAGCTGGAGCTCGTCTTAAACACTGACAAAATGAAAATGCATCCCTCAAGAAGATGGAGTCAATATAAAAGAGAGTAGTAGCAACAGCTCCTATGGTGCTGTCTAGACAGAGAGAAGCTTCCAGCGCTGCCTGGGGTATCACACATCCATTTTCCCAGAGAGAACCTGATCTGTCCCTTCTGGGGGCCGGGCAGGGTGTGACCCCTCAGGAAGAGGACGACCTCATGTGTTCAAGGAAAGAGACATCCAGAGGGAGAAGGTTCAAACCAGGAGTGGCCCCTCCAGGTCTCAGCGCTGCTCTGGGTTAGATAAAGGGTTTGGCAATAAGGGTCACTGCCCTGTGCCAACAGCACAAGGAACAGCACACAGGCAGTGGCCAAGGGAGCTGTGTTTCAGCATCACTGCTGCCAGCCTGTCTTGCTGCTTCCCAAGGGACAGAGCAGTCCGTTCCAGCTGAGGTGT
Source organism: Uropsilus gracilis (assembly GCA_004024945.1). Taxonomy (NCBI): domain Eukaryota; kingdom Metazoa; phylum Chordata; class Mammalia; order Eulipotyphla; family Talpidae; genus Uropsilus; species Uropsilus gracilis. Next base: position 3,816 of record PVHY01016554.1, read on the forward strand.
ATGGGACACCGATTCAAACACTGTTCTTGCTCCTGCGTGTTAGGAGCTGCATGTGGAATGAAGAAGAAATGAGACAGAAGAGATGAACAGCGATCTGCGAGGCCAGCCCACAGGGTGGGGATCCTGGGAAACTTGTCCAGGTCCAAGTTTAATGAAGTTGTGAAGCCCCTTATACACCCCAGCCAGGAAATGTTGCGAAGAGGCCATGAGGAAGGAGCAAAGCATGCATAGAAGGGAGGAAGTAGGGATGCGCGATAACAGGAGGATTTGCCTGTGGGGGTAGCGGTCATTATTAATTGGTTGTATGTCTCCTGGGATAGTCCAGAGAGGTCAGGAAGCTGGGTGACAGGGGAGAAACGTGCTGTCGCCCACCCTCTAGTGTGCCAGAGGGGGCAGGAGAGACAGGAGGTGACCTCTTAGCTGAAGCTCCATCTCTCTACCTGCTTCCACGCTCCACAGCTGTTGTCACCACCCAGTAGCCTCTGGTGGCATGTGGGGATGCATCTCTGATCACTCCCCAGGTGGGGTTCTGAAGGCAACTTCAGCCAGACCTCGGCCTCAGGCAGGGCCTTTTTCTCTGAGAAGCGACAGCAGATGTGCCCAGAGGAGGCTGAAGTGGCTCTCTTGTCATCAAGAGGCCCCTGATGCTCTCATCTCCTGACTTCTCCACACAGTGCTAATTTACCTGATGAGCGGAGAGGAGGGGCCTCGGGGAGAGAACAGCAGCTCAGGTAAGTGCTCCAACAGGAAACAGGAAGGAAGTAGGCTGAGGAGGTAGGCACAAGGGCATCCCTGAGGGCACTTAGGCCGCTCGGAGCAGGGAGAGAAGGCCTGAGCCAAGTGGTGGTAGGAAACGGGTTTATTTCAAAGCACTTGGAGGAGAGAACAGATATTTGAAGGTAGACGGTCTTGAAGATGCCAAGTGCACACTCCATGGGTTTTCAAAGGCTCGCAGCTTATGCAGATGTCGCAAACATCTGCTATGGTTCGGGTTTGCAGAGAACTTTAATTGCATGATGCAGCGAGCTGGTACCATGATTCTGATTCTACCGCACTTGCATTTTAGAGCAAAGAAAGAGACCCGGTGAGTCGGAGTCACTAGCACCCTCGGTGGCTGTACTTCGGAAGACAAGCTAAAGGCAGATACTGAAGCTCCTTGTAAATGTTGAGCTAAATGCAATGTGGTACCTTGGACCAGATCCTGAAACCAACAGGAAGAATGTCAATGGGAAAAACAGTGGATTTTGAAGCAAATCTGCTGTTCAGCTAATCATCTTGTGATACGAGGTGTTGTCCACATTGGCACAACGCCATCGGGGCCAATGCTCGTTATGTAAGATCAAACCTGGTTCATTTTGGAGTCAGGTCTACTGCGGGGCTTCTGAGGATGTAACAAGGAACCTTATGCACAATTTAGAAAGTCGCTCTTCATTAAACTGCTCCAAATCTCATGTTCTAGAAAAATACTTTATGGTGAAAAGCTGCAAATTACACATACAAACAAAAAACAAAACAAAACAAAATGGAGGGGTCACACCTTAGAACAATGAAACCTCAGGAAAGCAGCTTCATGTACGCGGATGAAGCGGAGCAACTCAAAACCTGGGAACAGGAGAGTTTTCCCAGGCAGGGGGAATCTCGCAAGCTGACATCTACCCCTTCAATGTAAGCGCTACGTCTCAGGTTTCAGGGTTCTTATAGCTCCTGGTGATGTTGTTCCTGTGTTATATCTTGTCCAGTGTGACACCAACTATGCTCTTGTACCAACAAGTCAGCTTTGGAGGTAGGTCTGTACTCTGCTCTCTCACATTGTCAATATTCCTTGAAAAGCAAGCTTGATTTTCTAGGCTAGTGTTTGTGTTATGACTTGTGGGCTTCTCAACAAGATGCAGGACTCCAACTGAGGTTCTAAGCAGCAGGTTTATTGGCAACAAGTGAGTGCACCAGGACCCCAAGTCAAGATGCAAGAGAAACTCTGAGAAGTCTCTGTTGCAACCTTTTATAGGGCCAAATCACCACTGCCTCCCATGGTGAAGCAAGCAAGCAGGTGTGAGACACGTTCCCATAATGACAGTTTCCAATAATGCTGGCATCCATCCTCCATCAGGAGGAACATTGATGGCATCCATCATCCATCAGGAGGACAAGACGGTTGTCAGGAACAACCAGGAAAAAGGGGAGGCAGACACAGGATGGGGAGAGGCAGTCATGACGTCCTTTCTACCAAGGGCAGGGAGAGGATGGTGGCTTCAAAATGGAGGTTTTAAACAAACTGGAGTCACTTTGGTTAGTCTGTTCCTAACAGTCTGACGTTATCTTAATCTATCTCTAGGCTACAATAGGTACAATTCCAAAGCATTTAATAACCTCTTGGTTTCACATCCAAATGTCTTAAGTCCTTACAACAGTAAGAATTAAACATTACTTACAATAGATACCAGCTAACTTGCTCAACTGGGAGCCATCCAACTCAGTGTAAATACCTGTATGATGATTTCAAATTTAATGATTCTGATTCTGTTTACATCAGCTAAAAATGTTGTGTTGATAACATGTCTGGTGTGCTTTTATTTTGTTTATTGGGAAGTTGGGAAGTTTGTCAAATTCACATCCAAGAGTTGTGTTTACATATGTTCCCTTCATTTGTCAAAATATTTCAGGTTTCATTTGGATATCAATTTGAAAGGGATGCTTTGAAAAGTAGTGCATTTTTCTTCAGAATTTTGTAGTTTGTCCCATAAGAAAGATACAGTAGTTGAAAGAGTAAAAGAAAATAAATGTAGTCATTTTATTGGCTCCTTTCAGTGTGCCTATACTATTTTTATGGATTACTTTCCTTAATTAGTTTTCCATGAAAATTTGCACAACTTTGGACAATATCATTAAATCAGAAGTGAGAAAGTTGTGCCAAAAGAATTACTTATAAGAGTTTATTAACATAGGATTCTGTGCTACCTGATATAAAATTGAAATACTCCCTCCCCAAACACCTACCATGTTTCAAAAGATTCTACATGTCCAAAATTCTGGGACAAGTGTGAGGCTTGCCGTTTGTTCAGAGTAAAAGATAACACATGGTATAAGTTCTCATGTTTTACTTTTATTGCACAGTTTAAATTTTTATAGTAGAATATAACTATGTTCTACGCTTTCAGTAATTTCAATATAAAAATAAGAAATTGTAACTGAATCATGTTCATCTCTTTCTTTCTTCAAAGTATTTTTCTTCTAGGGATCCCTTCAACCACCACCTCATCCCTGGTGTTTTCTTAAAAAGGCTAATTAACTGTCATTTTTGTTTTCTGGCTTATTATTTTCCATATCTACTCTATGGCTAACCAAAGGTTGTGCATTTTCATTTTGGTTTGTTTTTTTCCTCTATTCTTTCTTGGAATATTTCTTTACCTGTTGCTGTGTTAAGATCACGCCCCGTGAACTTTACCGTCTTAACAAGTCTTTCCCTGTAGGACATAATGTTACCTATAGACAGCGTCACCCAGCAGATTCTAGCACTACAACCTCTTCAACTCACCATCCTCCCCAACCTCAAAGCCCTAAACCACCTCCCCGTTCTCGTGTTTATAGAACTACAAACAGGTAGTCTTACCCTCCTACAAGAGAAAGAAATCTTAATGAGTCATCCTACGATTGATAATTTCGTAATTTAAAGTTTCTATAATTTCAACAATAATCTATAATTTCTCTTTAGACAAATTAGTGCTGTCAATAGCCCTTTATATAAAAATAGCACCTAACTTCTCTCTGTCTCTGTCTTTGTGTGTCTCTGTTTCTCTATCTCTCTGTCTCTGTCTCCCTCTCTCTCTCTCACACACACACAGCACCTCCCCTCTGCCCCTGCGTGCCTCAACATCACACCATTGTTGCACACAACTTCTATCGCTGTTGTGACAACTGGTCACACATCTAATGGTTTCTAGCAATAAAAATGCATGATTTTTACCCTTCTGAGGATGAGTCTCAGCAGGTTGGCTGGTCTGTGATCCAGAGACTCTTGGTCAGAAGCATCTCTCTGCAGACAGAGACAGCTGGCATCCCTAGGTTTCTGACCACAATCCTCTATGCCATCCTCCCATTCCCTTCCGTCCCCTTCCCGACCAACGTGCTCACTAGAGCCCTCTTAAGACAACTCCCTTGATTACATGGGCTTCAACAGAAACATCCAGGCAATTCCCCCATTTTAGGGTGTCTCGCAGTCATAAAGGTGGAGTCCTTTTGCCACGTGTAACTTGCCATCGTCCCAGGTTGGGTTGGGGACGTAGGACTTGGCAGCTTGGGCAACCACGACCTGGCCTCAGACACTGTCCCGAAGGATGAAGTGCAGATGTGACAGCATAGCGTCCCAAATCTTTTTGCTTACTCCCTTCATCCGCCCACACCTGAGGTCTCCTAAGCATTTTGCACAAAGCCTGGGCAGGGTATGTGTGGCTCCAAAAACAGTCTGTTTTTGCAGAGCTGCTTAATCCTTTCGCTTCCTTCTGCAGGGAATGCATTGCCGGCCTATTTCTACCAGACTGATTCCTACTCATGCATGTTTCATCTAAATTGCAAACCACTTTAAGCATATGGGAATATGCAAAAAAATAGTAGAACGGACCTCTGTATCTGAAGCCCGCCCGCCCAACTCCCCAGAGTAAGCAGATGTTTATGTTGTGCTGTATCAACAAAACAGCACAGACCTCAGTGAGCTCTGTTAGCTCTTCTCCCTGCCTGCACCCTTGGGAGGGCACCGAGCTGACCCTTATTATCCACATGGCATGGGTTGCTGTTGGCGCAAAAGGCACGTATTGAAGTCCACGTATTTGCTCACAACTTAATTTTCATTCAACTTTTAGATTTGATATGTATTCGCCTCTCCTAGAAGATGTCACTGCATAAGCAAACATGGTTCTTTGACCCAAAGTCTGTTTAAGACTAGTTAAGGAATTTCTGCGTTTCTGCTGGTGTAAAGGCCACTTTCTGAATATATGTGAAGATCTGGCACTGACTGCCATCGGGGTAGCATCATCTCTCAGGGTAGCTGCCTGCAAGTGGAATTTTCTACTCTACTTCACACTGCCAACTGTTTTCTCCTGTAGACTGGCTAGCTCATTTACCTAACCCCCAACATTATGTTATATGTGATTATATTTTTCAGAAGTAAAAATCACTATGAGAAAAACAAATGTGTTACTTCTTGAGCATAATCATCTCCAAGGGAGGTTACACTATTTTTATCTGACTTTAGATGTCTTTGTGCTATAAATGGAAGTAAGTGTAGGAAGTTTTCATGTTTTTGTGTCTTGTTTAAGAAATCCTCCGAAGTTGAATTTATTAAGGTTCCCCATAAACTCTTCTTCTACATCGTACAAAGTTCTAATTTTTTTAAATATATGCAATTTGATTTTAATCTGAAGTCTGAATATTGGCAGTTGAAAGATATCTACACTGACATGTTTGTGCAGTTCTGGGCTTTCATTCTTGATCCATTCCTTTTTCCTTGCACTAATCCTGCATGTTGTCATGTTATTGTGCATTTAAGCATAGCTTTTTGTCCTTCCTTTTCATCATCTTTGTTTTCTCTTTCCTCTTTTCCATGTTTATTAATTCTGTTAATTCACATACGCATTTCCCCCCATTGCATCTACTCTGTTCTTTACAGAAATTCAATTTCTATATTTTGCACTTTTAGTTATAATCCTAATATAATCATTTTACAGGTTCTCTCATTTCATCTACTACCATCTAAGGAATTTGAATTCTCTTGTCGATGTTGATTATACTTGAATTTTTCTTTGGTGAGTTTTAGTGCATATGTGAATCCCTCCCCATCAGGATGGGAGCCAGTTAGTACCTTCCTTGAGAGCAGCTTTGATTATTCCTTCCTCTCCCTCCTCACTTTGGGGCTCTTGGGCGATGCAAGAGGTGTAACTTTGAGGTCCAACACAAAAATCTCAGAAAGCCAAATGTAAATGATCACAGGGGATGTTTTTATTCCTATATGGGTTTTTATAAATCCTAATTAGTTCTTATTTAAGATTGTTATTTTTCTGGTTCATGGTTTCTAGGAAGGTATAGTTTAACATTTAAGAATCAAGATATATTTGGAGATATATTTTTCCTTGTCATTACTTTATGAAGATGCAAGGTCTTGACTTTTTTCCATTTCTTATTATTTAAAATGAGATTCTTGTATTGCTGGGACCTACCAATATCACTGATCAAACACACACACACACATACATACACACACACATATTAGGACACACACATACCCCACGGCTACCACAATGCTGTCTAAGCACTCTGTTTTATGGACTATTTTTTTTTACTTTCCCACCATTTTAGATTTTCCTTTTTTCCATTACTGTGCTTATTATTCACAACCAGAATTTTTTGTGTGGGAAGTACAATTATTTCAGCTTTATAGTTTGTTGTGTTGCCAGAACAAAGAGGTATCACATGCATAGTTCTCAATTTAATTCAAACATCATTTCATCTTTAAAGTCATCTCTATCTATGCAATTATTGTATTATCCGGGAAAAAAAATCTTAGTTCAAAAAGCATAGTGTTGGGTTATGGAATTGTTTAGTTTTAAACTTTTTAAGTCTTTTTATCAGTTTATGTGACACAAGTAACAGTCTGTCTTTATCCCCTATCCTCTAAGGTGGGAAATATGACTTTTTCCTCTTGGGTGTCAAAATTTCATAACTATCTGTTCACTCTTCAGATCCATGTTCTTTATAAATAATGACCACAAGTTAAAAAAGAGTTGGCCTGCAATCATGTGCTTCTTTCCTTACACTCTTGGTGAATGCTATGGATGAGGTTCTGGAGACAGTGTGGATTCTTGAACAAATATTTGGATGAGATGAAGGGCCAGAATTTGGTTGGATCTGGCTGTGAGCGCATTGCACAGAGGTAGTGAGAGAGGTGGCCGATGCCTGACTTCCACAGACAGACCTGGGTCATGAATGCCTGGAGCTCCCAAAGCTTGTCAGGAGACTGGAGACTTAGCGTCTCTCCACTAGATGGTTTATCTAGATGTCCCATCTTCTCTTCCTTAAGGCCAGAACATACTTTATCCCATACTTGAGAACTCAGCCCCTGGTCCTTTTGTCATTCATCAAACATTTCTCTTGGGGCATAGAAAGAGAGAAGAGATAAACGGGAGAAATGGATGGGAAGGGGAATGATCTATGCCAACAAAGGCAAAATGAATGTCCAGCATCAGCCAACTTAATGTTGGAGCTGAACGCATATCCCAAATTCACAAAACCAGTCAACGGGCCATCTTTATAATATGTGTGTTTCTAAGTGACAACATAGAAATACTCATAATGTTGGTGGAAAAAAACAACATAATGAAACTGCAAAAAAAATCATTTGCTTTCTTTTATTTGAATGCTTCATGAAGAATACTGACCTTACATGTTTTGTTTGAGAACTTACACATGTTTTTAAGCTCCCTTTCTTTCCCAGCTTCTCTTTTTCTCTCATTCAATCATCTTCAGATTGTTCTCCTCAAGGAAGCTACATAGGGTGTACACGCTCGACCTCCACTCCTCACACTAGCATTTCCAAGGAGATCACAGAGCCCAGTTAAGAGCTGCCATGGAAAGAAAAGCAAAACTAACTTTCAGAGTCAATAAAAAAGGACATCAAATTCTATGTACCACTAATGCCTGTTCTAGAACATTCTCCTGACTTAAAGCCTGGGTGTTGCTTATGTTACTTACTTGAAAGGGCCACCAGAGTTGCAGATAGGGCCAACTCCCCAATCTACCGCATGACCCAAGACACAAGTCCTTGCAGCTGAAGAAGACATCTGGAAGACACTTCATGGGAAGGCCAGCACATCCAGGTAGTAGAAATACGACCAAACCCAGTCTTCTCCTTCAAGCAGAGCACACGCTCCATGAGGCAGAAGTGGCAGCTGACTTTTTCCAACCAGGGGAGATCTGCATTGGCCAGTGAATAACGACTTGCTGTGGGCTCCTTCTGTTCATCGTCTCACTCATCAGACTGCTTTCCTTTTTCCATCTGAAAGCACTTTGTCCTCACAGATTAGGGAAGACCCCCTGTGGAGCAGGAAAAGTGCACATGATGATCTAGACCTAGCGACATATTTGTTTTGTGCAAGAGAACGAGTTATACGACAGTCAGAGAATCTCAGTTCGAAATTTTATAGATCCGAGGCAACATGCCCTCCACCATCCTGCTAACCCCCCTCCTCACCACATATTCTGGGCTTGATTTCCACTCATTTTCCTTCTACCCATAAGCAGAATCTGCATTTGCGGGTCTGGTTTAGACGATTAAGTCTCTACACCTTCTGTGAGAAAAGGAAGCAATTAATAACTGTATAAGTTGTTCCTCCTTCCCTAGCTCCTGGTGGGTTAGGGTAAACTACCATACTGTTTATGTCAACAAAGTACAATCAGCGAAAGGATAATCCACAGGCTATTATCCAGATGTAACTGGAACAGATTCATTTCTATTTGGTAGTTTTGAAAACCTGTCAATAAACCACAGCCAGGGGGGGCTCTGAGCTTAAGCAGATGTGAGGCTGGCTAGCACCCAGCTCCTGGGGCAGCTGGGCCAAGGCATTTCAATCTGTGACCTTCCTCTTCTCCTGCTGCAGAAGCAGTATTCCAACAGGCTCCATCTTTCTGCGTTTTGGCTCTTTTCGCTGCAGTTGTACAAATCCCAATTTTAAAACTTTTCTTCTTCACTTTTTTTTTCTGTTTGCTTCTTTCTTTCTTGGATCTTGGTAAAAGGAGGAAATTATTTTTCTTTAATTCCTGAGGGAAACTGGGATAAGAAGATACGCTGTCATGTGGAAATAAGTCTGAAGTGAGTCATAATGCCTTACAGATGTACACGAGTTTGGTATAAGTGACTCAAATCTCAGAAAGGCCCAGCAGGTTAGGAAGCTGGTAAAAATGAGGAAACCTGTGATGTCATAAGCTCTTGGGAAACGGACCTAGTCCCAGTGACAATGGCCTTGGTGGAACTGTTTGCCACCATGCTTTCGTGTGGGCCTATGGAAAAGGGGAAAGCTCGTACGCGTGTAGACCTGACTATAAAAATTCACTCACAAAGTAGATTTTGATTCATGACAAGTTGCACGTAGTGCTAATATATGTGGCCCACCGCTATTTCCTGCAGAAATCCGGTTAAGACTCCGGCACACGATGTGACCAGAAAATGCTTACCACAAAACATCTGGTCTACCTCTGTCATCGCTCATTCTGTCTCACACTGAAGATCCCGAATTAAGTGTTCACTTCCCGGACTTCTATGTTGATAGTTTTGGCTGCTTAACCCAGTTCTGGCTGCTCAGATAGTTGGGGCTAAACTGTGCCTGCTGGGTACACTCTAGAAACATGTCTTTCTTGAGAAACAGTCAAGGTCATTCTAACCTGAAGGAGAGATGGAGAGAGATGCTTTGTTTTTTCTTGTAGTCAGATAATGAAACCGCCCCTTATTAGACACTGAGCTTATCCATCATCCTTCTGCCTACGACGTTTAGAGCCCTAGTAATGGAATGTGCTAAGAACAGACATGTTGTCCCAATAGGGTGCCTTACAATTCCATCTTATGGGCCCTTCTTGTATTCGCTCTAGGTGGGCTGACTGTGGTCCTCAGCAAATGAACTCAGGTGCCATTCTACATGTCACCTGATGGGTTTCATTAACAGCTTCACCAGAAAGACAGGGCAAGAGTCTGAGGAGAAGAGAAGCAGAGATGCCATCCTGCTCCACGCCAGATCTCATTTATTTGGAGACAAACATCCTTGACCCTGATGCTTCGATGGGACATCACCCCTTACTGTTCAGAACCAGAAGACAGGCGTTGGCCACCTGGTTGCTGGTTCTGCTTGACAGCTATTCCCATGAATTATATCAGAAAGCAGATTCACAACCCCTAGAAAACTTAGGGCTCGTGGGAATGAGCCCTGGGTAGAGGAACAATGCCACTATTCATTGGGTGTTAGCTTTGGGTCTCCAATCTAGTGTTGGGAGAATGCGGAAGCGTCTGCCCTGCTCTCTGCATGCCCCAGCAATGCTCTGTCTCAGTGTCAAGTTTTAGGACATTGCCTTCTATGTGATAACATTAATCTCTGTCCAGTACTAGGGGTTAACCCCTAGGTTTGAACATTTTCACTTTTTTTAGTTCATAGCCTAGATGCTTGAGAGCAATTGGATAGAAATGAGGCAGTCATCTAATTGCAATCCAACAATAATTTTGTTCAGATTCAAGTTATAATCTTCATCTCTAAGAGTAAAAACAGACCATTCATTGTTTTCTCCCCATGAAGATGGATTCATCCAGAAGGAGTCCAGAATTTTTGATAAAATCAGCGCTGTACACATTCTCTAGCATCAATCAAATTTTGATTGGACTTTATGACAGTATTAGCTTGAATAGAGTAATGGTGCTACTTCAAAAATATGTTCTTAATTGTAGAGAGATGATTTCTGTGTGATGCTGCCAAAAGGTGCCCAGGGGTTTGGAAAGAGTGAGATCAGATGACTGGTAATTTTTTGAATACATTAAATACTCATTTCAATGTATCTGTTTAGTGAAATAGCTATGGCTTATGATAAAAAATAAATTTCTACAGGTTTTCATTTGCACATTCTGCTAATTCTAATTCATATTCTGACACAATACTGGTACACACACAGAAAAACTTACACATAAGTTTTCATTTGAGCACAATATATACTTTTTTGCCTGAATATTGTTTCATTTACACATTCATATACAAGCAAACAATACATAATTATATAGTAAGATAAGAACACACATGTTTACTATAAGTATCTGAGTACTCCGAAGATTGGCAATATAGCTCTATGTTAATGTTACAGCTCAGGAACTAAATTGTAGCTTGTTTCATATGATATTGCAGTGACTGTTTTTGTTAATCCATAGTTTTCCTAAAGGAATGCTTTCCTGTGTATTGCACAAACTACTTCATTTCCTTTAAAGTCTTTTACAGATATACAAGTATCCTTCCTTTCTCCATCTCTGTTTTGAAAAGCAATATAATGCTTTTTTATTTATTTTTTCAATGAAGAAAAAATAATATCTCCAGGGTAGCCAAACATCGAGTTTTTTTTTTTTTTATTGTATGAGTGTTTGGACTTTGCTTGCTCTGGTTTCCCTGGACAACTAACAGTTAGAAACACATTTATAGATTGAGAGTAGGAGAAATCATGGGAACCAGGTAAGTATGCAATAAATTTGTTAGTTCCAATGAAAGCTACTCAGTAATCCAGGGTAAATTATTAAAGAGCACATTGTAAATGAGTGACACATTTATAAATATGGCTTAAGTCTAATAAAAACCATTAAACAATCCATTTAAAAGTCATTCTATTGCAGAAAAGTAGAGTTTCTATTTCACTTCAGCTGCTCTTTTAACTCATCCTGATTTAGTTCTGATGATTTTTAGCACAAATAAAAATCAGAGAATGAGAAGATGTCTTCCAATCTTTTTATCATCTCTATGGCCTAGCAGATAGAGGGCTGTGGGAAAGAAACTTGATTAGGTGACTGAATTTGTTTTACAGAGAAATAAGTAACACCTTATCTTCTATCAAACATAGAGAAATAGAAGATAGATAGGATAGATAGATAGATAGATAGATAGATAGATAGATAGATAGATAGATTTAGACGTAATGCATTGTATATATGATCACTGTTAATATATGATTATAATTATTTTGATTTAAGATGATTATTGTTGATACTTTATAGTCAAAGTATATGATCACAATATATTTTGTGAGTTAGTTTAACTGCATGATGCTCTTACAAAAAGTTTTTTCTAGAAAGAAAACTTGAGTTTCATTAATTGATATTTGTGAATGTCCTAGTTCTACTGACTTCTAAAATGTTGATAGAGTAGTGACAAATAATTTCACATGCATTCTTACATTAATTGCATATTTATATAAAATTGATAGTGCACTATAAGGGTTTAATTGGCACAATTATTTACATGTTATCCTTGAAGTTATCAGATGAAATCATGAATGACTTGGGTTAAACAAAGGTTTTTAAAACAAAAGTTGAAAGTATTATATTTTAAAAAATAATGTTTCATTATATATCATTTGTGTTTATATTTGTTAGGATTTTCTCTTCATCAAATACTTTTTCCACGGCACTGTGGTTCATCAGAACAGTGTTCAAAGCCTCCCAGCGCGTACATTGAGGCAATTTCAATAGTCCTCAAATACTGCTGGTGATAAAAGTGCAGCAGCGATGGCATCACAAAGGTTAGTTCACATTGAAAAGCCCCAAAGAGTTTGTTTTTCCATTTTCCCTCAGAGACAATTTGTGCTGAAAGCCTTTAACTATCACCAAATTCTGGATCACAGTCAACCAAAATTTTGTCTTTATTAACTTGGAGTGATTCAGGCTTTCTGATCTCAGCCTGAGTATTTCTGCTCCAGCCTTGATATTTACATCCTGTAAGTACTTGTAAACAATTACCATATCCCCTACTTAGTTGTCTGTTCGCCAAGCTAAACAGATTGAGCTCTTTTAATCTTTTCTCATAAATCAATCTCTCCATTCCCTTAATTACTCCTGATGTTCAGTTTTGAACTTTCTCCAATACGCTCATCATATTTCGAATACTCAGTTTCCCAGAACTGAAGTAGTTCCTTTTTAATGGATTCATGTTCAAATTGTGTTTATTCAATGGAAATAGTGGCGGCAGAGATGTTTTCTGCAGCCTTCCCTCCTCTCTGGCTACGCAGAATGAAAACATCGCCATCAGGACACTCGTCATAAATGGGCCCCTTTCTCACTGCATGGCCTGGAGCCAACACGCGAGACTAGCACATGAGATGTGAAGGGTAATGGCTTTGCGATGACATGAGGGGATGCAAAGTCTGATCCTCTGGAAAAAGAAGGAAAGGGTGTTTTGCCATGCTAGAAGGGTGAGTTCTTTTTCGCAGGCGAGATGTAAAGAACAACTTCTCCATCTAAGACCTTGGGGGCTCCTCCCACACATACTTAATAGTACTTAAGGGAAGGGGAAGAAGAGACATTGGGTATGCAAGGGCAGTGGTAAGAGGACCTCCGTGGCTCACTTCAAGAACTCACTTTGTCCTCTGAGTGCCACCCAGGAGTGCTACCCAGGGAGTGCGGACCAGCAGGGGGACTACAAGGCGCTCATGGGGCATGAAAAGATCTCCAAGAACTAGATGTGATTAAGGTTTTTCTAGAATCCCACCTGAGGGCATGACCAGAGGTGGTCATAGGCCCACTCCTTAAAGAGAAGTCATGGCCATGGCCTATAGGGTCAGATTCTGTCTACTCTGACCCCACCTCTCCCCACAGGCCTCCCACTCCATGCCCCAGGGCCTCCTACCTTTGGTAACCTGCCGCCAGGGCCACTTCCTTGGGGATGACTGACCTTCTGAAATCCCTGCTCTTTTGAACTCTGTGTCTTTACATTCCAGCCCGGGGCTGGCTCCTGGGTACCATCTTCCCTCTGGCGATGGGAGATCATCACTCCTTTTAGCGTTGCCATGGAAACCTCTGACCTCCACCTGTGCCTGGGGGTGATGGTTAAATTGACAAAGTGCATTTTCCCCTTCCATATGCAGTTGGCTCACACAGATTGCTCTCAGTTGTTGGAGCAGCCACTAATGCCAATGGGCTTCACACAGCCTCACTATACCCTGCGGACTTCTTGGTGGCTGTGCAGGGGATGTGCATTGGGGGATCAAGTCTCAGTGAAAGGAACCCTGTTGCTGCCCACGGGTGAATGACCTAATGCTTGAACCTCATTCCCAAGATTGACTTCCTGCAGCTTTTTCTGGCTACAGGAAAAGCTTAGATGTATTTCCCTGAGCAGAATCGGAGCCAGGAATACAGGACAAGAAGTTTGCTGGATGATGGCACCAACAAATGACCCACAGAGAGGGGGGATAGAGACAGTGGGGCGGGATGGTTCATAAAGGTCCATCGAGAGCTGGTAAGAAAGTTGCAGGAGTTTTGTGCCATCAGGGATGCAGCGGTGATGAGCAAAGCCAAGCCCAGCTCGAGCCAGGTGGCGGGGAAGAAGGCTGAAGAGTGTATCTGTTGGATCCCACTGGCCTCTCTAAAGACAGTGCTGCAAATAAGAAACAATAAAGTAAAATAAACATGGCCCGAAGAGAGTGCTCTGTGACACAATACCTAGAAAAGAGAAAACTTACCCTCTCCAAAATCTCTCTTTTGTTACCAACCAGCCCACGAGGCTGCCGCCAGGGAACCCCCAGGCACAACCTGCTCTTCACTGGCTAATAATCTGCCTGTTAGGGGTCACGTGTGGAATGAAGAAGAAACTGAGATGGAAGAGTTTGACAGTGATCTGCGAGGCCGGCCCGCAGAACGGGGATCCTGGGAAGCATGTCCAGGTCCCGCTGTAATGAAGCTGTGGAACCCCTTGTATACCCCAGCCAGGAAATGTCACAATGACGTCATGAGGAAGTAACAAAGTGCACGTGACATGCAGCAGGGAGGATGTGGGGATGTATGATAACAAGAGGATTTGCCTTTGGGGGCAGCAACAGTCATCACTAATAGGTCCTATGGCTCTTGGGACAGTCCAAAGAGGTTTGGAAGCTCAGTGACAGGTGAGAGACGTGCTCTTGCCCACCCTCCAGTGTGCCAGGGGGAGCTGGAGAGACTGGAGCTGTTCCTCTTAGCTGAAGCTCCATCTCTCTACCTGCTTCCACGTTCCACACTGCTCTTTCCCATTGGTTGATGAAAATTCTCATTTTGTGCAAACACCTGCTGCCTTTTCCTCCTTGAAAGGCAAGAGACGTCCGTGGTTGAATCTTTCCACCAACTTGATGAATATGCTTGTGAATTCTGTCCTTCCATTTGCAATTGGTGATGTCCATCCCCTGGTATCTGGCACCACTGTGGGCTTTGGAGACCTGAGAGGTCTTTGGGCAGAGGCCAGGAGGCGATGCCCACTGGAGCTCAAGTCCAAGAGATGGGGGGAGGGTGGGTCTCTGGATGGAGCCCTTGGTTGTACTCACTGAACCAGGCCTTAGTCTCAATAGTTACAGGTGGTTCATGGACTCTGTTTCTCCTTTCCTGGTACCCGTTATGAAAACAATTTTCATTTTGAACCTTTTGCAAATTTTGGAAAGCGAAGATAAGGTCAATCAGTTATAACTACAAAGATAGCACAATTTGTTATTGACAGATAAGAAGGTATAACCGTATTAGGAAGGCTGATGAAGTCAGCCTTGAAAAGTGAAAATTAAGAAGGCAAACCTGCAATTTGCTACAGCAATCTGTGTGCAGCTGGCTGGAAAACACATATGCATGTCATTTTCTTCACACTCTTTAGATGGGCTGAAGTGCAGTGAAAAACCAGAAGTTGCTCTCTGTTATTAAGATATATTCTTAAAGGCCAAGCATGGTGGCGCATGCCTGTAAGCGGCAACCTAGGAAGCCATGGCCGGGGCCAGGGATTGCAGTTCGAGTCCTGCCGGGGGCACTGAGAGAGACCTAGTCTCAAAAAAATAGCTGGATGTGGTGGCGTGCACCTGTAATCCCAGCAAAAATAGTGAGACCCAGTCTCAAGGAAAAAAAAAAAAAAATATATATATATATATATATATAGAGAGAGAGAGAGATATTCTTAAAATGCACATGTTTACGTTAGTCTATCTAAAATTAAATTATTGGGGGGGGTTCAGGGTATGAGTTTCTGAAATGTATACCTCGCTTTCTGACGCCATCACAGACCAGACTGGACTCGTGCTGAGAGATGAGGCAAACCTCATTTCTTCCTTATCTGTAGCAGAAAACTGGAGACAGAAATATGCATGAATACCTCTGGGGAGTGGTAAGCATGGAGATCCCTCCGAAGTTTACCTAAGGCAACACTCCTTAAAGAGATAGCAATCAATTTGTGAGTGATCCCCCTGCCCCAATTGCCTCATAGGAACCGATATGTTAATCAAGTTTGTCTACACCCTCACCATTAGCCTTCCTTTGACTCTTGTTCCTTTTAAATACCCCTTCCTTTGGAAATAAAGTGTTGCCTAGTCCATACTCCTGGGCAATCCTTAGTCATCCATAGCTAAGCAATCTCTCTCGTCATCTTTTCTTGTACCCTGAACACAGTTCTCAACACCTCACCATCATCCGTTCACCCTGGGTTCCTTCTCTGGAAAGCCTGACTGGCTCTGTCTCTTCCTAGAACATACCTGGAGTAGGTGGCCCGGAGAGAGGCCTTAGGAGAATGATAGCGTCCCTATTGCCGCTGGCCATATCACCTTTCATAAGGCTGTTAGGGTCATAGTGTTGGGGATCAACCTCCTCAAACATGTGCTCTCTGATCTTTGACTTCAGCAGATTCTATGCCACCGTCCCAGGGAAAGCCAGTCTTTTCTACATTTCTCCAACATCGTCATCTCCCCATCACCTCTCCTGCGGTACTTTTCTTTCTCATAAATCCAGCAGTGACCCCCTTGAAGCCATCTCAGACAGTCACATGGGGAGAGAACGCCACTTCTCTGTCTCCGCCACCAGAGCAGTATTTCCACTGAAGTGACAGCCTTTCAGGGCTCCTCTGTCCTTTGATTTCAGTGTGACCTGCCTCCTGCTTTGGCATCTTGTTGGGTTCCAGGTCTGGGAGAGTCTTTCTCTTCGGCCTGTATTTCCCAAACAAGCTGACTTGTGCCCCGTGCATGTCTGCGTTTCTAGAACATGCCATCTCCAGCCTCGACTCCTGTAGCTACAGCCGTGCTCAGCCTGTGATTTGCATCCTGCACACAGCTGACTATCACACTCTGATGCTTAATCTTTGCCTTTCAGACTTTGGCACTGGTTTCCTACCCACCCAGCACCTGACTCTTCCAGCGATGTTACATGCTCTGGTCTCCAAGCATGTTGGCATCTGGAAACCTACAGAGAACACAAAGCAAAGACGAGTCACATTGCTCCGGAATGTGGTGGCATTCTGAACTCTGATCATGAAAAGGCCATTAAAATGTTTTTTAGAGAAAGGTATGGGGCCACAATTATCGAGAATTTTCCATGTGAATTTCTCAATACCTTTTTTTAAAACAGCATGGCTTAATCCTACAATAAATCAAGGAAGTTATAAAAATGTTTGCATTTTATAGGCATAGGAACTGGGGCACAAAGAGGGTAAGGAGTTTACTGAAGGAATGAACATAGTAAGTGATGAAGCCAGACGTCATGGTCTGCACTTCTAGCTTTGACCGTTACCCACACGTTGCAGGACTGGAAAAGGAATGCAAAGCAGAGGGACCGCAAGCCCCTCATTTCATACATGGAGTGCAGAAAGACAAGTATTTCTAACAGATTAACATAATGGTTTTGATCCCATAATTTCAGGTACAAATGGAGCAAAATTTACATTAAAGCAAAATATTAATATTTTGCATATATAGTAACCTTGAAAAGCATAAACATTTCAATCAACATAACATTTGGCTTAAATATCCATTTCCATATAATTAAGACTACATAAGTCTCAACAGCAAGAACATTAATGTATGGTCTAGGAGTGCGGGATGGAAAGCAGGTTAGGTTGTAGATATGTAGATAAATGATTACATCTATCCAAATATTATTATGATTATATACATAAGAGATAGTGAATATGATATAAATTTGATTAGAATAATAAAAACTGCAATTACGATTCATAAAAATACAGATGGTTCTTGAAAGATGTGAAATTCATTTAGAACAATGAATGTCTGGAACTTAATAGGTACTAAACAGTCATATTAAATAAGTTATTTCATGAAAGAGAAGTAAGTTAGAAAGACATAGAGAACTTGCATTTTTTTTTAATTAGAGTGAGTGATGTGCAGATGGTTTAGTTTATTTGAGAGTTCCAGACAGAAAGGGAATACATATTCTCTTACCTAATTATTTTCATGCTTCTTTGCTGAATATTAATGAGAAATACAATGTGGCAAACAAAAGCGCCAAGTGACCCTCTTGGAAGGAATCTGAAGGCAGAGAAGAACTGCAGAAAGGCTACGGAGTCAAGTCTGTCCAGTGGGTGGAGACTGAGGCTACCTGTAGCTTTGGGAAAGGTGGAAATACCTGGACAATAAATGGATATGTTGTTAAAGGTTCCCCCATTAAGGTAAGATATCCATAGTGTCATATGTATACCTTTCCTCCCTCCCGCTCTCCTTCCCTCCCTCTCTCCCTTTTTTTCTTCTCTCCTTCCTTCTTTAGTGATAGTCAAATGATCATGACTTGTATGATGAAGGATCTTAGTGTGGAAAAGAAGTTCTACTGAACAAACACACAACAATTGGGTAGCTATCTGACAGAAGAAACTTTACACTGCTATTACATAGGATTTTATATAAATAAATTTATAATTTATTATAAATTAAATTTATTCTAAGGCAGACTGTTGAAACAAAGTTAGAGTTAAAACTGTATGTTCTGTAAACAGAAGGCCTTCAGGAGGCAGATCAAGCAAATGACTTGAGTGTAACCAACTCTAAAGGAGACAAAAAATGGACTCACAAAATCAGAAAATTACCTTCACCAAAGATCCCTGATAAGGAATTGAGTAGACAAGTCAGACACCTGAATACAAATTTCATATTTCACATTGTACAGAACATGAAAATATCTGAAGCTATTCAATTAATGAAGTTAATAATGCAAATAGTTACAAAATAGAAGATATTATTACTATTATTTGATTAAACGCATAATACAAAGTTGTTAAATGCTATCATCATTAGTGTTCAATAGTAAAATGCATCTCAATATTTTTGCTGTGGTGGTGCAAAAACTTAAGCATGAAATTACCTATCACTGTAACTTACTACATTCAGGAAAAGTTCTTTATGCTTGATGCAAATAAGACATTTCATATTTATTTGCTGATTATATTAAAAATAAGAATTATTTAATTCTGTCATCCTCTGAGCAACGAAATAAAACTGATATCATTACACAACAATTAATTATTAGAAGTGGACAGTAAATATTTTAGAAGGCACTTCAATTAAAATTTTAAGTATTAAAAATAAGGATGTCTAACACAGCTAACACTAGTCTTTGTTTTACTAGAACAAACGTAGCTCATAAAGAAGAAAATGCATCCTTATTGGATAATGTTGTAAATATTACAAAGGCATAGATAAAGGTGTTTAGTTCTTCAAATCTAGAATTATCAATGATCAAATTCTTTGAGCAAAAATTGAAATTATATTGGCTTGCTCAAGTCTACTATATAAACTGCCCTTTCTTTTCAGCTGTAACCAAATGGGAAATGAAATGAACAATATGAGGATCTACAACAGGAAGAAAAACAAAGAGAGAGGTAATAATCTTAAGAAGAAAGGTTCAAGGACACGATGCTACAAATCAATAATAACCAAGTAAAGAACATTAGGGGAGGGCAGTGTTGTCAGAACTTACACTGCTCACTTGGTGGCAACACAGAATCTTGTAGATATCAGGCTCTTAAGCCAAGCATCAATATAAGTAGAAACGAATGAAGACTGAACTTGATTCATAAATCTGAGGTGCTAGTTTTAGAAACATCAATATCAAAACAATATAGCTTTACAAAATAGCAAGAGATTGGCATGAGCAAGGCATTAGCAAAGATAGTATATACTGTGTTACACATATCAGTTTTGCAAAGATCATTGGAAGATAATATATATGTTTTAGAAGAATCACAAAAATATCGGTCTATATTATGTGATAATGCTGTGTTTTTCAATCATAGTAAATGAATAAAATGGTAACATCTTGCCACATGCATTAATTGACCACACATATTTTAGATTTGCAAGAATGTCATTTTTGGAATGTCCACTTGTAATCATGTTTCCATTATAAACATAATTAAGTTGTACAGTATTTTTTCCTTTTTCATTTGACTTAAATGCATTTACCTTTACTCTCATGAGAACAATATCCTTTCTGACTTTTGAAAATTTGCCTCAATCCTCTACACATTTCAAGACCTTGAAGGTAAGATCATTATTAAATGGTTCAATCTACAAGGTACTAATATTTAGACGAACACCTACTTCCCACAAACATAGAGTTTGGTGGCCTTATTATCTTTAAAATTCTACTGTTTTGCTCTCCAGATATCTTAACTATAGGGAGGTGTTCCTCTTGAGAGCTGGAGGACTGTACATTTCAAAAGTAAATTCAGAAACAGTTTTTGTGTCTTTAAAATAATCAAGTAAGTTCCAAGTGGTAACCATAAATTACTATGTACCTAGGATTACTTAAGACCAGTCTTGGTAGAATAGCAGGGACCTTCATTAGCTGGTTGAATTTACCTAAGTTTTGTGTAACATACAATGAAGAATTTGGACTTCAAAGATACAAAGTGTTAATGAGATCAAGTTCAAGTTCATCTAAGGCGTATATTTTGGACAAGAAGAACCAGGCTCCATTGAGCTAGGTTTGTTCACTGGGAAAAAAACATATTCTGTTTTCTCATATGGTCTCTTTGTTATTGATCCTTAGTGTAGAAACAACACCTTTCACCACCCTGGAATAAAGTATCTCTTAGACAGATTCTCAAGGAATGACATGATGTTAATGTCAAGTCACCAAAAGGACAATAAAAAATAAATTTGTTATAAGGATAAAAAACTCCGTCTGACATATTACTATCATAACAAGGGTAATTTCTTTTGTGTGTTGCTCATAATTTATTTCAAGAATTTGAAGAGTTGCAAAAAAGTTTTGTGTTTTTTTTTTTTTTTTTTACCATTAAGTAGCTTAATTACTGGAATAAGATCATAAACTTTACAAGGTCACGACTTTCAGGTATGGCAGACAGAACACAGACATCACTGACATTCGCATATAATCAAATTCCTGTTGCACAGGACGCCTCTTGATCGACTGCCATCCTATGACATAAGCCCCTCCGGCCTCAGAGTCCATATGTATGACACAGAACAAATAGCATGATACAGGGTCAGAGAAGAAGGCACTTGGTAATTGTTACATCATGTGGTCACTCTTATTGAAAAGGCAAGTCTTAATTGATTAAAAATCTCAGGTTTACCTTTTGTATTCCTTTTTTCACCTTTTATAAATACTCTCGATTCTTCCTGGTACCTAAATTATTCATTAAATAAAAAGAGAATAGTATTAAGTCTAAATGATATATTTATCTCCTCCAGGCATATAAGCACTGCCCCTAAAATCCTATTTACAGAAATGTAATTTTTCATCTACTATAAATCATGCTTGTTATGTGTCATCCTCAACTGTTCAATGAAAGGGTGATGGAGATAAACTCCTGCCTTTGAAAGGAAAAGATAAAATGGGTTTTTTTTGAGCTCACACAGATGATGTTGATCTGTCTTGAGTGAGAACTCAGCTACATTATGGTTGACTCTATCTAAAGTGTGTGTGTGTGTGTGTGTGTGTGTGTGTGTGTTGGAGAGGTTGTGGGTTTCAGGCCCATCTTCTCCAGTGGGTGACCACATTTTATCAGTAAACATTAGAACTAGCATTAAAAAAGTAGAATAAAACAATGGTAACACCTCTGAATTCGCATAGAAATTTTAGGTGTAGTAGACAAGCGGTTTGAAGTCACAAGTCAGAAGTAGAAATGTCCTTTTGCTGCATTTTTTCTGTCCTACCACAGAGAAATGTTTTCATTATTTTTCTATTCCTAGGATAGGAGCAGAAGGGCATGTTATCAGTTGTAAAGAATTTCTAGGAGTAAGACAAAGTTGAGTCTTCTGAATTTACACTCATTTATAATGTAGCCATACTCATGGAATTCAGCATAAACACTAGAACTCTCTACTGTTTACATAATGGACATTTGATACAAAAGCACGAAGTAAGTGTTTAATAAAAAAATGGTTGGTTACTCAGTTTTGAAATGACCTGAAGGTCATATTCATTTACTTGCCAAAGCTTCCCCCAATATGGCCATGAACTACAAATGAATATTATTGACTGTAGTTCATACCAAAATTTTTGCCTCTGGCAAGCATTTGGAAATCTGTGTTATATAGGGAGTGTTTTAATATTTGTTGTAATGGTATTTACACACAGCAATGCATTTGTAGAATATTACTAGCTTTGGGCTTTCTCTAAGCCTGAACAAACCCAATTCCCAAACTCCCAGAGCAATTTTTAAGCCGAACGAAAGAAGGCAGAGATAGAGCCAAATAGAGTAGTGATCCCATACGAGGTGGAAATCAGAATTGAATATGGGGAGGTCAGACAGAATTTAATAGCTGCAGTACAATTTGCTGACCACTATTGCTTTGACGTGCAGGGGTGGAAGGCAAACAGGCTTCCACCAGAGAAAGGATGCTGTCATGATCAAATTCTTCAAGCTCAGAGTGGAAAATTGCATCATGGAGATCTTAACAAGAACAGCCCAGATTTATGAATCACTTACTATGTGCCTTTTATTAAGATCGGTGCTTTACATGCATTTTTCTTTTATTCTTTGGACAAAGTCTGCTAGTCAAGTATCTGCTTGATACTTACCCAAGATAATAATGGACAGATAAGGACAAATGCTCATAACTTCATAGTCATGCAACGGTATGCTATCCTGTCTTTCATTCAAAGTCCTCGTAACCATTTATTGTTCTAAAGACAAGCAAGAGAATTATAAATACATATGATGCAAAACCATAAGACAGGTCACTTTTTATTAGCAACCTGAAACTTGTCTACATCTTAGACTCTTGAAGTCACAAGCAGCCACACAGTCAAACTGCTTTCTTTTGCTTTGAGGTGGATCTCAAATTAGGATTCATACTAATATAACCTAGTAGGAGTGTTGAAAAGGTATGTAGTGCCACCAGGTCAGCTCAATCTAAGCAGATTCACCATTTATTGCAGCAGGTAAAGAGTGCTGGAAACCTTGAGATCATCTTTGTAGAAGTGTTTAGAATGAACTGCAAAGAAACAGTCACCTGTTTTTCTTTGGAGTTCTCTTTTCTCCTTTCTCCTCTCCCTCCTCCAGGGTGATGCCTTTCATCCTCTCCCTCCCAGGCCAACATCTGTGTGAGCCCTCTCACACATATGCCCATATCCACTGGCCTTAAGCATCTACACAATCATGGGGGAGGGTGCAACGTGGAGGTTAACAGAGGAAAGTCAAAATCCCTGAAGATGGTTAACCCTACAAGGTGTTTCTTTAAAAGTGTATTTTCTGATTTTTTATGTGGTTTTATTATGTCATTAAAATATCTTCAGTAGCAAATCTGGAGTGGTAGAAATTCGGAGAGTTAACATCCGCAACTATGCAATTAACCATAATCCACTGAGGTTTTGGTGTTCCTTGTGAGCACTTGGTGTCAACGCCCCTTTTGATATAGTAAGAATTTTAATGGGTTTGGCTATGGAGTCCACTAGCCTCCCCCTATCTCTCGCAACCTCCCCCATTGCTTCCTGCACTGTGTAGCACAGATGCTTTTCACAGAGAGGGCAGCCCCATCCTCTGAAAAGCAGATCCCCTGTCACTAGTTCAGCCTTTTCCCAGACAGACAAAACTGAGCAGAGTCCAAAACATTATAATAACATTTGTCTCCTAAGTTGATTCAGGCCAACACATATTAATTTGTCATTTGCCGCGTATTTATCAACCAGATTGCAGCCTCTTTCCAGACTGAGGCAGTTAAAAGCCTTTATTAAAAATGATGTTTTTGAAATCTAATTTGTTTCAGCACGCATCTATTTTTATTTAATATTTTCTAATGTCTCGCACGTTAGCAGTGTTTCAAAAGTGTCAAACTGTAGTGCTAAGTTTTACAAATCTATTATTTTTTATTAATTTGCTCAGGCACAAAGCTACTTTATGTTCTTATTTTGCTGTTTCAATCCCGACTCTTTTAAAAGAAAAAAAAAAAACACAACAAAGCGAAAAAATTCAGTGTTGCATCAAGATTGTTGTCTGCGCCAGAGATAATGGTGATTTTAAGGAACGATGCCAAAGTCTTTCCTAGTGGGAGACCATCAGGCAAATAGGATGCATGAATCAGATCATGTCTACTGCCAACTCAGCATCTGAACAGAGCTCTCCATATCTCACATAAAGAAACAAAAGGATAAGTGTCAACTTTGTGTTTATACTGGTGCCTGGGTTAGTATTTGGTATAATAGCAATCTCTAGATTAATAAGGAAAGATATATAACACTTCTATAAGTTGACAGGTGAGTTACACAAAAGTGTAGCTTCAATCTACACCTGTATCTTCAAGACTGTAGGAAAATCTTTGTTTGAAAAAAATAAGGGGGGAAGGAAAGTAATCGTAGTAAAAATGTGTGTGTATGACAAACTGCTAATAAACTAATAATAACTTACAACAGTTTTCTAGACAGCCAGGCCACATTGTCCATGCTTTCATCATCATATGGACAACTTTTTGGTTTGGTTTCTGATTCTTCAGTTTGTTTTGTCATACCTGATGCTGTTCCGGGATCCCAGATTTTCAAGGTTTCTCAACGACATAGATTCTGGAAGGGATAATAAAAGATTTGAGAGATTGTCTTTCCTACTCTGAACTTAAACTAAAGTGAGAAATTAATGCCAAAATAAATTGCGATGGCAATATCAGCATTCAAAATTGTGAGCATAAACACAAGTTCTTATAGAAATTCACATGAATTCATCCAGTAAAAGTCTCTACAGTGCATGGCAAAAAAGAATAGAGACCATTGTATCTTAAGAACTGAGCCTGAATCAGCTCCTGCTACATATTACCATTCTCTCATTTATAAAGTTCATTGTTTTCTAAGCCTCATTTTTTTTCTTTTCTTTTAATCTGGAGAGCAACAGCAGGAGTTCACTAGAGCTGCCCCAGCAAAGGGTCTCAAAGACTAGGTACCACACACAGCAGAAATCTATCTCCTCACAGTTCTGGTGGCCGGGATCTGGTTCTCTGTGGGTTCTCCTATTCTGGTGGGGACTGCCTCCTTTGTGGTCTTTTCCATTTATGTGTCTATGTCCAAGTTTCTCTTCCTGAAGGACAAGAGTCACTTTGGACTAGAACCTTCCCAAGGGAACTTACTTTTCCTTAAACTCCTCTGGTAAGACCTCGTCTCCAAATAGTCACATTCAAATTACTGTGAATGAGCACTTCAACTTATGGCTTTGGGTCATAAACTCACCTATTTCATCCCATCGCAAAAACTCATTATACGCATGCCACATGGCTGTTACAATGCTAACAGACGCTATTGTCTGCGAAAACACTGTGGACCCACAATCTCAGACCTTTAAGACAATAAAGTATCTCGCACACTCATAAAAATGATGTGAAGGTGCCTGTTCAGGAACTGGTAAATTTATCCAGTGACCTAGTTGGTTCTCTTTCCAGGGTCTTGGTGACCTTCCTTGGATTCTGTGCTCTCAGTCAAGAGACGAAGGGATAGAAAACTGGAATTGTCTCGAGAAGACATATCTGCAATCAGGTCTGGAATTGACTGATCTGTTCATCTACTAGTCATGGGTGAGAACAATCAAACAGTTCCAGCAGAACATCAGGAGCCTGGGGAACAGTCTAGCAGTGAAGAAAAGAAAGAATATAGTGGTCCTCCATGTTGGTGAAAATCAGTGACAAGGTTTCATCAATAAATAAACAAGGTTATCAGTATATTTGCTTGAACTGGACTTTGAAACATATCTGGATCTTCAATGTATCTCAACTTAGAGAGATGTAAATGGAGCAAGGATTGAATCCCAGTTAAGATGAGTCACAGGATCATATAAGTCTAGTTAAGTTTGTCCATATAAGTCTATTTCAGTGAAAAAAATGTCATGAGAAGTCCGGAACCAGGGCCTGAGTTCATATCCTGACTGGCACATGTGCACAATTCCTGTGCAGTAATTCCTGCCAATGTATCTAACCTCCCTAAATCTCAATTCCCTCCACAGTAAATTCTCTCTAGTAGCCCTTTATAAGGTGATTGTATAATGCCTATCGGTGCTTTTTTTGTGATCATTACAATAGAAAATGTGAGTTGAGTAATGTGTATGTTGTTTTAGAAGCATCTAATTAAAATTAAGAAGAAATATTAAAGGACAATAAATGACTCAATTTGGCATTGATCTACTGCCTAAACAAATGTGTGATTCTACCGATAATAGGTCATATATGGTAATAATGCATTATTAAGTTATTCATATCTTGTTTTCTGATCTGACTCAATTTCTTATGATGTTATAATGTACATGTGCATATACATCCATGCATATATAAATGCATTTATATATTTAGAATACACACACATACACATGCACAACTAACCAGTGGAGTCATAATGAAAACTGTGAGCAGAGACTAAAGTGTTAGAAGGTCTGCTAGTTCCTTATAAGTAGCAGTGACTTCTCCAAAGCGCTTCTCAAAATGCTCTGTTTTTCACTTTGCAAGTTTATCGTCCTGAAGGCCAAGGGCAATTTCTAGAGCAGGTTGTGCAAAATGCTTTGCAAGGAATGTGCAGTGACTCAGAAAGCAGGCTGTGTTAGCCACACTTGATAGCCTCATCTTACTCTAAAGCAACGGCCATCCTCAAGAAGAATGATAACTTCCTTAGACCCAAAGAGTCTAGTCAATGCTCCACCAGCCTAGAAATCAAGCTGAATCCATCATGAGATGCAAACTCAAGACTGACCTGTGATGTATCCAGCAAGGAGGGGAGGCCAGGGCAGCCCAAGAGTACAGCCAGTAGATGCTTCCCAAAGCCCACAATCCCAAGTCCAAGACCACCGCTGCTGCAGGGTGGGGGGGGTCTGGGTGGCCCTCAACATCCCAACACAAATACTCCTCAACCCCTTCAGGTCCAAGCTTGAGAAACTGAGCAAGTTAGTGATGATGGTTATTCTTGAGGTCATAAAACTTAATAAAACACCATTCGTTACCTAGAGAAATATTTCATAGCAAGGCTACATAAATTCCTCTGACATGGAATCATAGTGTGAAATATTGTAATTTGCTTCATTTCTACTTATTTTGTGAAAGCATTTGAATTATTAACGGCTTTGGTGGCTTTTGTGGGTCGTAAGTGTGGATTTTAATATGAAAATTCATGGATTTGTTATTATAATATGTGCTTTATTCTTCCTGCATTGGCCATGCTAGGCAATAGTCAAATCAACTCAAGTAAGTTGAAAAGCTTAAAAAAAATCATAATAAAAACTGGATTTCAACTTTTCCTGAATAATAAGCATTAATTTTACTTTCTTTTCAATGTCATATTTAGATTGTAAGAAATCTCCCAAGACAAAAAAAGTATTTTTCAAGCACATTGAACCATATTATCAATTTTATTTACATTAGAGTCATCTATCACATTAAAGAAATGCACATACACATATAGATATTAAAGTTTAGTTTTGTTTTGTGTTTTGGGAAATAGTGGAAAATGCAATTATCCAACTGAAGTTATGCAACAAGACCTAGTAAACTTGGCAGAGAGCTATTCCATCCTGAGTCCTGAGCCAGCCTCCTTTCCTGGACCCAGGGAAACCATCTTAGACTAGAAGAATACATGTGCTTCGAGGCCATTCATGTAGGAAATAGTCCTGAGAGTCCCTGATTATCGCAAGGCGTTAGGAATTTAGCAGCCAACCTGACAACTGAGGCTTATTGCTAGTCCTGGCACAAGAGAAATAAGCAGAGTTAGCACGTCAGGTCTTGATAAGCAAGCCTTCTCCAGGATCTCGTCCTTTCTTGCCAGTGTAACCGTGTGTGGCCCTCAACAGGGGTGATGCCTCAACAGTGCATGTTGGCCAGGGTGGTAGCTGCCACATCTCGCCCAGACTCACCAGGGGGATTTCTCTCCTCGGAGCTCGCCTCAGCCGTGCTGCATGGGCCAGGATGGGCCTGAAGAGATGGCCATCTGGACAGTGAAGGAGCCTCTAGTTCTGAGGGCCCGTGGCACCACTCAGCCAGGAGGACGGAGATGCACTCTGTATGAAGCCACAAAGGCCAGGCACATGGTTTGTGCTGCACCGATTCACACTCGAGTCTTTGTGTTGCAGTTTACGTTGCACCGGCTTCTCCACCAGAGGGGCCATGAGCATGTCAGGGAGGGCATGCTTGTGCAGGTTGGGTGCGGAGACACTGGATGGGTGAGCTCTCCACCTAACCTGGCCCGGATGCTGATCAAGAATATCGCCCCTGCTTCCTTCGGGACCCATCTCCACAAAGGCTGCGGCCACCTGCTCAGACTGCAGCTCACCCACTTGCAAATGTCAGCAGCACTGGAAAGGTGAGGCCCTTTCGCCTTTGGGAACCTCTTCATTGCTCTCGTTGGGTTTTCAGCAAAGCCCCTGGAGAGGAGCTACTCACATTCATTATCGCTCTCTCCAGCCTGTATCAATCTTCTCCAATAGGGTTTTGACCCCCAGCCACTGCCAACAGCAAATCAGCAAGGATGACAGTAATGTTGAGATGCATGTACATATGCATATATACATGCACATGCATCTGTGCATAAATGTATACATACATAACATCGTTACTGTCATCTCCGCCGTGGTCACCCCGAGGGAAATACGCCTGCCCTGTGGGTCATATACACACATGCATATATGCATATATGCACACACATACCATCTATCTGTACATGCATGTGAGCGCATACATGCATGCCCATTCACACATATATGCACCCACATACATACCTGCACACACACGTACATGTGCATGTACATGCCTGTGCGTGTACCTGTGCGCACATATGTGTGTGGCTGTGTGAGAGTGTGCATGCATGTGCACATAAGCATGCAGGCCTATGTGCATGCACGCACATGTATGTATGAGCATATGTCCATGTACGAATGCATGTGTGCATGCATGTTTGCACATGGACATGTCCATGAGCACATGCATGCATGTATGCACATGTGTGCGTGTGTGTGCACATGTGAGCATATATGCATGTGTGTGTGGCCCACAGGCCAGGGATGTTTCCCTCGGGGTGATCGCGGGAGAGGCCCAGGGAGGCCCAGACCCCTCTGCAACAGGCCCATGGCCCGAGTGCTCAGAGAGGCCACCAGGTCCCAGCAGCAGCGAGAAGAGCCTGGGGAGAAAGGCGACCAGCAGGTGCTGCCGAGGGCGAGTGGCCAGCGCACCACCTCAGCGGTGGCCAGTAGGCCAGGCGAGACGCGCCTCCCGGGTGACATGCTCCAGGCACCGTCTCACCCACCCATCCCTGCAGTGTGGTTGGGCGTTCAGACACGCAGGGAATCGCGCGAGCATCTGGGCATCAGGGTCCCTCCAGCGGCTTCCTCCGGCCGGCTTGGCCGCTGTGGGAGCTAAGCTCCTCGGTGGCCAACAGAGGCTCCTGGCGTGGACGGAGGACAGGGCTGGGCCGGCAGTGGCAGGCTGGGCCTCAACCCGGTGCCGGGCCATGTAGACCCGCTCGAGGTTCAGATCCCGGGTGTGCAGACTCAGCGGCCAGGGCCCCGGGTGCGGCATCGTGTCCGGGGACGGAAACAGCTCCCGGCTGGCCTGGACTCGCGGCCCCGCTGCTGACGCCCCCCGGCAGAGCCTGTGTTCGCAAGACGGCAGGACAGAGCCAGCCTGAGGCCAGGCTGGCGTCTGGGGTCCGGCTGGGCCGCTGACCGCTCATGACAGGACACTCAGCGCCGGACACTGCAGGCCGGC
>PVHY01016555.1:0-33492 GCA_004024945.1 Uropsilus gracilis
TATCCGTCATATAAGTGAGACCATCCTGTACTTCTCTTTTTCTTTTTGGCTTATTTCCGCCAATATGAGTTTTTCCCTCCATTCCTTTTTTATTTCCTCCTTTCTCCTCCTTTTTATGCACCCTTTCGCGCTTCTCATTTCTTGCCAGCCCTTTTCTCAGACCCCACCAGGGTATTTTGGCACCAATACAATTTTCAACTGCATCACTCACAACCCTGTATCATTTTGACCCTTTCCTCTTCAGTGTCTTCAAGTTCCCTGCAGGCTGACGCTCATATCTCTGGAGGCAGTGCTCACCAGAGGTGAGATCGAGTTGCAGAAGACACAACTTCACACCTGAGTTCTAATATACCTCAGTTCCTTCCCTTAAACTGGGGTCCAATATTTCCTTCATCTGTTTTTCTTGAGACATAAAAAAGTCCTTTCATGGACCCAGAAGTAGTGACTGCCTCAACATACCTCTGGCATCGCCAGTTCCTGACTTCTCATGGTTGGCCCCACCTGCTCTCCAGTGCCCATCCTACTGAATGCTGACCTGTGCTCACCATGACCTGATATGCCATTCTACCCCTGAGACCTACATCAGCCAGATCTGTCCCCTCCTACCCCACTGCGTGGGATTTGCTACCATCCTATGTCCAGTGAGGGCAGAAAACTTAACATCTTGAACTCAACTGACAAAAAATTATAAATGTATTGTGTGCTAGCATTCTTAGAGATGCAGTAGTTCTAGAACATTCCAGAAGCAGACAGGACACGTTCACCTCCTAGGTTGAAAAATTCTTCCCTTTGAGTGAGGTAGCTCCTGATTTATGGAGAACTTGACCTGCCTATTGAGCGGCAGAGCCAGGAAGTGCAGTAAGTCTGAGCATTTCCTATGTGCAAGGAGCACAGGGGAAAGATGTCTCTCCTGACTCAAGCCTTTAAATGAGCTCAGGTTCCTTAATAGGAAACATGCCATGATTCCCAGTGTGCAGGAGAGGAGCATGGCAGCACTAGCAGGTGGTTCTCCTGCATGAGAAGGCTGCTCTAAGAACCACATAAAAGGAATTCAGTTGAAGGGGTATCATGCTGATAGCCTAGAGTCTACAAGTCATGGAAAAAGCTACTGCTAACTCCACAATGTCTTGAACCATATTTGTGTCCAAGTGCCTGGAGATCATCAGATTAGTTCAGTTTTTCTGAACTAAATGGTGGAGGACAATCACATAAAATTTGCAGTGATATGAGGATTGCTCAGCAAAGTAGACCATTTGCAAATAATTCTGACCTCAATTGTTTATAATAAGCATGCACTAATTTTTATTCCTTTTTTCTCTTTAAAACCTGAGAATGTCAGCCCTCTTTGCCCCCAAACTGCTGATGGCAGCAGATCCTGAGACTTCCTATCTCCCCCATTATTTGTTCAAGGAAGGTTTTGAGCATCAATTTTCACAGGAAGGGTTTTACTTGATCAGGGACCACTTATTATTATTCTCTTAGACTTCTCTGTATTTTTTTCAGCTTATCTGGAAATGACAAGTCACAGCGTCCTCTTTAGCAACACCACCTCCTCCACCAATGATCAACGTAACTGAAAAGATTGAACCACAACTTAAGAGGAAATATACCCATCCATTCAACTATTGCTCCTACTAAAATTCTTCACTCTACCATGGCCTTGCTAGAGTGGGTGTTTCTTGTTTTTATTTGCATTCCCTCTTGAATACCTTGGTGTACCTAAATAGCACACTGAATTCCCAGCACTCTCTCAATTCAGAACGAGGTACTTTGGAGGATGTGCACTTCACAACTCTAAGGATGCCGAGGAATGAAATTAAACTTAACTACCATAAATGTTTCTAGGACTAATAGAAAAGACATGTGCATTTCGACTGTTTACACCCTGGCTGGAAGATCTGGAACACCAGGCAGCTCTGCATGTGGTCTGAGGCAAAAGCAGTGCTGGAGAAGGTAGAACAGAGTCATCCTCACTGGCACCTGAGAGCAGCTCAGCTGACACTCCGCCAAAGCCTGCACCACCCCTGATCTTTCCTAAGTGACCGTACAGGGGATTTCTGTTAAGTGCATCTGTTCAGTTCCTGATGCATAGATACATAAAACACTCTCACCTTAGCGAGTTTATTCTGAAGTAAAAACGACACAAACATGTCCTTGTAAGCAATGCTGTCTGGGTGGATTTACTGTGATCACCCAGGCCACAGCCTGTACATGACCCATGAGCTTCACAAGATGGAAGCTATTTTTTATTCAGAAGAGATGCGCTGCATAGTTCAGCCACCGATGTACTAATCACAGCATTTCCCATTAAGAAATAGTTGAACAATAAAAAGTCTATCAGCTCAGATCCCAGATGCAGTGAGGACAAAATCTACTCAAAATTCCTTGTACCCAGGCAGCAGCTTAACAGTAATAGCAAAAAAAAAATAATAATAAAATAAAATAAAATATATATATATACGTGTGTGTATATATATATATATATATATATATATATATATATATAAAGCAAGCTCTGGAATTTGTTTGAAAAGAGTGGGAAAATAAAGTTGTTACAGTTAGACATAGATGAGACTAAATTTGATGTGCTATTAGCTTAAAAATTTACATGAAAGGATTTATATGAAAGAATTTACATGAAAGATATAAAAAACGCTTAGGTAAAGAAGAATTCCCACAGAACTTCCAAATCATATTCAGAGAAAAAACAGAGAGTCTCATCAACACGTAAGAAATCAAACACATTTTTGCTGTTATGCTCAAACTAAGGCATTTTATTAGTTGGTTTTACATCTTAAATAATATCTTGGTTACCAAGGAACAGCCTCTGCATTCCAAATTAAGCTTTCAAAAGTTTATTTGTTGGAGGAAGAACATCCGCCTGCTTAACACAAAATAATTTTACTTAGCAAATCTTTGAGTTAACTTAAAAAATTGCTCAGTTCCAATATTAATTAACTCAATAACCCCAATTCAATTTGCTTTTGTTGTTAAAATGTGTGCAGTATAGTTGAAAATCAAGAAAAAACTGTAAACATTTTGTGGATTGGCTAAAAGTAAAGTTCATCTCACAGCAATTCAATGTCTCCAATATACGCGTTTCTGATACTTTCCATAAATCACAGCAAAGTAAATCCATTTACTAACATTTCAAAAGAAAAGTTGGTTTTTTAACTGAAAGTGCAGTACTAGGCTTTCTTTACTAGTTGGCAGCTTGACTGTTTTGAAGGAGCGATCACTAATACTTCTTCATAGTTCATTACAACTTTAATCTTCTCCCCCATTTAAAAATAAAATCAATTGCACATTGTTCCTTCAACTGAATAATGACTCATTAAAAAGAGTTTAGCTGTTCAGTGAATTTGGAAACATGGTAGAAGTTCTGATGCATCATTCTTTAATCTATAAAGAAAAGATTACTGTATTTAGTAAATCATGTAAGGACAAGAGAAAAATAACAGTGAAATAATTATTTACATCTAAATGAACCTTTTCCCTTTTCCTGCAACTTTCCTCCCTCCTTAGTTATACTATTTCAAGATTTATTATAATCCCATTATTTTCCACAAGAAAATGTATTTTATTTTTAGAATAACCTCTCAAAGGATGTTTTGAAAGGTTAATGTGGTGCTGTTATCAAAGATGACATGTTTATCACATCATTTATATGCCAACTACTGTGCCAACAGCTTTATTAGATCATTTCACTTCACAACAACTCTAGGAGGTAGATTCTATTACCCCATTCCATAGATAAATAAACTGAAAAAGAAATGTACTTGTGGCCAGGCACGGGTGGCTCGTGCCTATAAGCTTCAGCCTATGAAGCAGCCGGGGCTAGGGATCGCGGTTCAAGTTCCACCTGGGGCCTGTAGCGAGACCTAATTCCAAAAAAACAGCTGGGCGTGGTGGTGCGTGCCTGTAATCCCAGCTCCCTGGGAAGCTGAGGCTGGGGATTGCTTGAGTCTGTGGTACCCCGGGCAACAAGAGCCTGCGGTTCCACAGGCAAAAATAGCGAGACCTAGTCTCAAAATAAAAAAAATTAAAAAAAAAGAAATGCACTTGTGCTATTAGGAATCAGGGAACAGCAACACAAACATGGACAGTTTAATTTCAGGGTCTTTTCCACAAGGTATGTGTAAAATGAATTTTAAAGCAAGTTAAAGCTTTTTGTTCAAAGTATACAACCAATTAAATAAACTACGTTTACATGGAAAACAATCACTGGAAATTGAGAGTAGGACCCTTCCCGCCCCCCCCAAAAATATAATATGTACAAGATTTATACTAATCATGACACTACAGAAAAAAAATTATTGATTTTTTTGGTTCCTCTCTGACCATTTTCTCTAAAACTCAACTACACCTTGCATTATATAACAGGCATCGCTCAGAAACATGAATGGCATGTTCACTGAACTTCCTGAATAAATTATTTTAAAGTACACTGAGAGTCAGTGATTCAAAGGAAAAAAAAAATGCAAGAGGGCTCTTCTCTGAAGCAAAACCACAAGTCCAATTCATTTGCCTTTCAAAGCCTGTAGTCTCATCATTTGGACTGCAGAACGACAGATTTATTTTTTAAAGGATTTCCTTAGGTGTTGAGCAATATTACTGGTGAAGATAGTTTGGGAATCTCACTATGGAAGTTCTAAGACACAACATTTTCTTTTCACATTCTTCTAATTTTTGATTATGAATGAAAGCTTCTTTTTTTTTTTTTTGAGACTGGGTCTCACTATTTTTACCTGTGAAACCGTTATCCGGGGTACCATAGACTGAAGCAATCCCCAGCCTCAGCTTCCCAGGTAGCTAGGATTACAGGCACGCACCACCACACCCAGCTATATATTTTTGGAACTACGTCTCACTACATGCCCCTGGCAGGACTCGAACCATGATCCCTGGCCCCGGCCACGGCTTTCTAGGCTGCCGCTTACAGGCATGCACCACCATGCCCAGTTGCTTAAGAAGCATCTTCTAATACTGTAACTGTGTTGCCCTTGAGTGTAAAATCCTGGCAATCGTTAAAAAGGGAGAAGACACTATGACCATGGCTCACGGTCAGGTGCCTGAAGATACCTCAGTGACCACACCCGCAGCTATCGTCGACCCGCTGTAACGCAGCATAAACCGCCCCAGCTCTTTAAAGTCTTTGTAGAGCTCCAGAGCCACCGGTCTTTGTGTCTGTAGCTCTACCAATGCATTCTGGCCTTTAGTCAAAAACCTATCAAAGGAAAAAGAAAAGAATAAAAGATTATTCCACAGTGGTGAATAAGTGCAATAACCCGAAAAATAAGTTTCATACTCAACCATGAAATCAACTCAGTCTTTTAAAAACTTAAAAAGAAAAAAAGGATTTCCTTAAAATGAAATTAGATGCCTCTGGATTTTTCTGCTTAGGTGAAAGAAATGATAGGAGTGCTTCTAGAGTTAGTAAATATATGCTAGTGTGTATATTACAAATACATTACTAATTTTCTAACAACTCTCTATTCCTTGATGGGCCCTGCTACCTAACATGTTTAAGGCTTCCCTGTCCTTTCCTCCCAGAATTGAGAAATCAGTTATCGAATACAGAAGAAAGAGTCCTATGTCTTTCCCAGCAAAGCTCTATCTGTGGGGGTTTTTTTGGTGTGTTTTTTTTTTTTGGATACTAGGTCTCGCTAATTTTGCCTGAATTGCAGGCTCATGTTGCCCAGGGTACCACAGACTCAAGCAATCCCCAGCCTCAGCCTCCCAGGTTGCTGGGATTACAGGTGCACGCAACCACACCCAGCTATTTTTTTTGGAAATAGGTCCCACTACGTTGACGCGAGCAGGATTCGAACCACGATCCCTGGTCCCTGCCGGGTCTTCCTAGGTTGCTACTTATAGGCATACACCATCATGCCCAGCCAAAGTTCTATTTGTGGATTATGTGTTAGGAAGTCATCTTTAAAGAGAGTAACCACCTAGAGCCAGAAGACTACTCCAAATCTTCCTTCTTCTTCTGCCCTTTTTCACAGAGGAATAGTATTTCTTAAGAGGTTCAAGACAAAATTGCTAAGAAGATTTTTCCAGAAAATGATGTCTGCAGGAAATGATGGAGGTGGGACATGAGCCTGATTGTGAATAGCTCCATGTAAATAAGCAACTAAGGAGAAACTCCTGTGTGTGGATGACACCCACACTTATTAAAAGAGGTAAAAGTCAAAAGTACATTTTGAAAATGTTCTCTAATTTAATTCTGAAGTACTCTAGAAGGAGAGAAGACCATAATCATAAAATCCCCCTCAGAAAAGTCAGTTTAGGACAGTCAGATAGTCAAATAATTTCCTAAATTCCAACATCTCTAAATACTGGAATACTAAATATTCCAACATCTCTAAATTCTGGTTTTGGACAACTCCAGTCCAAGACCCACTTCTTAGGAAAGAAAGCATGTAATTATGCTTAGTTTCCAGAATAGTCCATTCCATTCCATTCAAAGCAATGAAGCACATGATGTATCAACAGTGTATCGAAGGCTAAAATCCAAAGTATGAACGTGGAATGTGGAAATGTGTGGGTATGGAGTAAGAGAACAAGACTAAGGTACAAAGAAGCAACAGAGAAAACTAACAGAATATTTTATCACTGAGTTAAGACTCTGCAGCAGGAGCAGAGAGGGGAAATTCAAGATCAGATATGATGATCCCAAGACTGGAAAGTTTTCAAATCCTGTGCCCAGGCCAAACAACTTACAGTCCTTCCAAAACAAATAAAATTAGTGTGAATCAACTGACTGGGCCAGAACACTGGCTTTATCACTTGCTAGTTTCGCAACTGAGAACTTTGATATACAACCTCTTTACATCTCAGTTTTCTCATCTGAAAAAAATGGGACATTACTTATATCTGCTCAATATATGCTGAGACTATATGGGTATAAAAGCATTCATGGTAGCCCAGAAAAATGTGGTCCTTAAGTAGCGTGATTAATCATATCATTATTTCTCAGATCATGGCAGACACTCATGCTAGAAACTAGAGACTCGGGTTGAAAATAAAGTACCATATTTAAAGAAGATTAAACAAATCTTTCTTTCAGACTAAGAGAGAAATAGGCATGGGTTTACAGCAGTGTGAAGATGCTCTCTTCCACCTGCAGCCAACCCATTAACCCACTAACCACCTCTGGCCTCTTACACAGGTGCAAGAGGAGGACCCAAACACACAAGCACACAAGTACTGAAAAAGGGGGATTTTGGATGGAATTCCCCATAGGGCTGAAGTAAGGAAAACCCCAAAGCTGAGAAGTTGAATCACACTGTGGCTGCTCTTTAGTTGAATTAGGATAAAAAACTCAAGTTTCTGAGGAGGCACTTCCTTTGAAAAATCCCAGTCTTGTGCCTGTCAAAGGAAAATGTGTACAGTCAGGTCCAGATGAATGTTCATCCGAGAGGTCCAAGTGGGGATGATCACCTCCAATTATGGCTCCAGGTATGGAAGGAGGTATATGGAATATGGAATACTTCCTTTCTGGAAGTATTTTCTGGGTGGGGGGGGGGAAGTTATAGAATTTATAGAGCACTTTCTTCCAGGGCTTTCTTAGCAAAGGGAATTGCTAAGGAGAGAATAAGAAAGTTAATAGTAATCAGAATCTATAACCACTGGTTAGGTATAATTCAAATTTATCTTTAAGTGAACTATTTTTTAAAATGCTTTCACTTTCATACCATTAGTATCTAGGTGATACAAACATAAATTTCTATGTACAGTTCATATCCTCTCCCACCATAACTAGCAGAAACTATCCCGCAAGAGCTTAAATATGTGCTTTTGCATTTGTACTCAAAAATAAAATTTTTGGGACAAGTTAAAAAAAAATAGACCTCTCTCACCACAAAGAGAAATATAAGACAAATGAATTTATCTGCAAAGACTTTGTTTAAATTGCTGTGTTTATTTTCTATGCATTAAAACACTTACTTAGGCTTTTTCTTTGTGACTTCACCTGTGCTTTTGTTTAGGACGCTAATCAGTCGTTTGATGACAGCAGGCTCACTCACAGTCTGGTAGTGTAAGAGCACCTAAAGCAGGAAATTTCAACACAAAAGGACTGTTTACCACCACTGCACCTCGGACAGGCACATTTAATCACACTCAACTCAGCACAGCTGCATGGGGTCTTTCGCGGAGTTCCCCTCTCCAAGATCCACACTCTAGTCAGGCTGTTCATTAACTTAGGAGGGGAAAGGTCACAGGAGGCAGATCAGATTTCTATTACATCACTTATCATGTAAACAGCAGTGAATTACATAACATCCCTGTTAGCTTTTAACTCACTAAACGAAGAGAGTAATAACATTTTAGGGTAGGGTGTGGTAAGAGAATTTGTGATTTAGGGCAACTATTGTTAAAAGGAGTATAGGTGAAGAACCTGAGATTGAATTCCAGCTCACTTGAGTATTTGCATACCTCAGTTTCCTCAGTGGTAGAATAGTTAGGTCTTACTGGGCCATGACAAGAATGAAATAGGATCAGACACTATGCCTGGGAGAGCAGATGTTTAACAAATGTGAACTGTTACTAGCATAAAAATAAGGAGGTGGGGAGGTCACATATCCAGCACTAAGTAATGTCTTCATTATTGGATAATGAAAATGAAACATTTGAGAGTTTAGACAGGGTTTGAAGTCAGCAGATCTGAGCTCAAATCCTGATTCTTCTACCTTCAAGTTACAGAATTTGAACTAAGTCCTTTAAGAACTTTTTACCCCAAACATCTGCAGCCTCAGGTTCCTCGTCACTAAAATGATGGAAATCGGGTATTATTTTTAAAAGGTGCCTAGCACAAGGTAATATTCAGTTAACTCATAACCTTACCTATTATTATGGTCATGCCTTGTATGTAAGGAAATGTAATACCAACAAGATTAAGTAACAATGTGGCTACAGCCAGAGCTGGACTTTATGGGTAGGCCCACAGGAATGAGTTAGACTATCTTCATTCAAATGATAAGCATATACAGTTCAAAAGGGTTTACAGTTTTGGCAGAGTAGATAGACCAGGAAGTGGCAAAGTCATCAAAGTTGAACTGGATTGCAAGCACTATTTCATGCTGTTTCTTTAAGGAAATCCTGACTTTTCCATGCTGGAATTTCCTGGCTGAAACAGCTGGCACATCCCTAAAACAGAAATACAAGGGGGACTATGGATAAACCTTCCTAAAACAGCAGCCATTTGGTTACTAATATTTTTGAACCCTATTTCTGTGCACCTTCTTTCCTCACTTTCACAAAGGTTGTCCAGGACAGCCATCTCCCAGCTGAGAGAAAATTCAGGCCCCTGGCTGCTTTTGGCCACCATTCTTATCCCTTTACAATCCTGTCTTCACCTATCTACCAAATTGATTTCCTAAGGACAGATTTAATGGCATCTTACTTTTAAAGACCATGTAAACCTTAATTCCACTACTAGGCATCAAGGTTTCTTCTTGATGCCTGCTTAACTCTCTAGCACCATCTTTCGCCATCTTGTCTTGCATGCAAAGCTACAGGCAATGAGAGCTTCCATTCTCTAGATGCACAGAGGTCCTTTACACATACTATGTTCTGGCTAGAATACACCCTCCCATCCTATGTGGTCCTCCCATGTGGCTTTATTTAGTTAACTCCTACTCACCCTGCTCTACCTCTGGTTGCAACAGAGATTCATGTCCTACAGAAGCCTGAACCCCTAGTCTGGGCTGGACACTATCATAACCCTGCCATCTAACACCTCACTTTTACTGTAATTGCTAGCTGTCATCCCAGGCAAACAGGAGCCCTGCAAGAAAAGGCTGTACACCCATGATAAGACATTTGTTGCGACTCAATAAATATGAGACATGAATGTAAGAAGGAAGGAATAAAGAACACCTAAACTGCATTAAGCCAGTCACTCAGGGTTTTCAAAAGGCATGACTGAACCTTCATCATTCCACAAAGACAGATTAGGGTTTTTTTTTTCAAAGGCATTTGGCCACTGTGAATTGGAAAGACTCCCAAAAAAGAATGAAAAATCAACACATGGGGGGGAAATTACAATGCATGGTAAAGTGGGGAGAAACATACTTGTACACTGAAAGGATTCAGGAATCAAACACCACCAACGTAAATGTAGGGCCAAATATCTAAGAAACAGCTCTTCTGAAATCAGCAACTTAGGTAAAAAAGCAGGATTCCCTCTGCTAGGCTTGGGTGTGTCTAAGAAACTGGTGCTGGGTTCTATGGCTTGCTAAATTTGAAAGAACAGAGGCATATGAATCTAATTAAGGGCCTTTTAACTTTTGTAAGCTACGTGTGGGTTCCAGGGTGAAATCAGGATGGACGATGAATGGGTTGTGGCAGTATGAGGTCAGTTTTTATTTGCCTTCCTACCTCTAGAACTTAGCACAGTTCAAACAAAACACTTGTTAAACACATGTAATAGAAAAAAATCCATATGCAAGTAAGTGGGAAGTGAACACTTCTTTTAGCATTATCGTTCATGTCGTATACCACGACGTTATCTCTGACTCAAAGCAATCTGGTGTGTAGTGTAGTGGAGGGGGAAAGAATTGCTGCACTCCAGGGTGAAAAGTGCTAAGTCCTGGCATAATCATCTATTAATCAGAGAGCTACCGCCCATCAGCTTTGAGCACCTCAGGACAACACAGAGGCCCACAGTCTGTGCCTGCAATTTGAAAATTCCAAGAGAGGGAAAACCTGAGCTTTTTCTAAATCTATGACAAATCCACTTCAGTAGGAAAATGGAACTTGAAGCGAAGGGTTTTAGTTCTCTCAGCACTGGTAGGAATAAAGTGTGGTATGTGTTAGTGTGCTTGACCACAGGCTAGGCCTCCGTTCTGCGTAGGGGACTTCCATGGCATTCATGCATCAGGTCACACTTCTCAAATCGGAGCATTTCTGAATCCTGAAACACTAACCTTAAGGGTTTCAAATAAAAGTTGCGACTCTACATGGGGCTGTGAGGATCAATCATCTTGTGTTTTATAAACTGTAATAGGATACAGACTCTGTTAGATGTCAAAAATAAATCAAATTTTTTTCTTTAGCCTTGCAGGTAACCTGTGTTTAAAAAGTATCAACACATAGGTGATTAACTGGTCTTCAACAAGGGTACCAATACCATACAATAGGGAAAGTTTGGTCTTTTCAACAAACAGCTGAGAAAAGTACACTCCACATGCAAAGGAATGAAGATGAAACTCTATCTCACACCATATATAAAAATTAACTCAGAAGGGATGGAAGATCTTAACACAAGAACTAAAACTATGAAACTCTTAGGAAAAAAGTATTCTTGACAATGAATCTGGTAATGATTTCTTGGGTCTAATATCGTAAATCAGGCAACAAAAGAAAAATTCATAAATTTGATCTCATCAAAATCAAAAAACTTTTGTACATCAAAAGAGAGAAAGAAAACCCACAGGATGAAAGAAACTATCTGTCAAACGTATAGGGAAATGTAAATCAAAACCACAATGAGACACACCTTTTCATATTTATCAACAAAATGTGGTGTATGTACAAATGGAATATTATTCAGCCTTAAAAAGAAATAAAATTCTGATATACGCTACAAGACGGAAAA
Organism: Uropsilus gracilis; assembly: GCA_004024945.1. Taxonomy (NCBI): domain Eukaryota; kingdom Metazoa; phylum Chordata; class Mammalia; order Eulipotyphla; family Talpidae; genus Uropsilus; species Uropsilus gracilis. The sequence continues at coordinate 11,606 of PVHY01016555.1, forward strand.
GGCTTGAAAAGATTATAGTGAAATAAAGCAGATACGAAAGGACAAATGTTGTGATTCCACTTACTTGAAGGCCCCTAGCAGGCAAATTCATAAAGAAAGTAGAATGGTGGTTGCCAGGGGGAGGGGTAGTGAGATAGGGAGTAACTGTTTAATGGGTACAGAGTCTCAGTGTGAAATGATGAAGAAGGTCTACAAGTAGGGTACTAGTCGCTGTATAACAACATGAAGTACTTAAAGCCACGGAATCGTACGTTTCTTAAAATGGTTAAGATGGTACATTTCATGTATGAGTATGTTACTGCAAAAATACATGAACTGAGTTAAAACAGTACATGGAATTTACCATTTAAACCAAGGAAAACTTAAATTTATTCATGTAACGCTAAGAAATTAGTCTCTAAGTCGTGAAATTCCAATTGCTTAGGAAGTCTTTTCTTATTTAACAAAATATTGTGTTTGTCTTCTCATGGGAATTAGAAAGTATGACCATCTTTTTCTGAAGAAAATTTCATCCTGGTATTTGCAAATCAATGCTGGTAGAATCAAATCAGTGCTGGTAGAATCAAATAAAGCAGCATTGAAAAGCTTTCAATTCACACTTAACTTTGAAGAAAGGACAGCAGACAGGAAGACAGTATTACTATTCAGAGTAACTACTGACTTCTTGACCTCTCTGCCTCTTCACTGGCAAAAATGATCGCTGCATGAGTAAAAGCACACAGTAACCAGCCTCTCCTGCTTCTCCCCGCAGGACACTGCTTTCTAGGAATGAGTGCCACTCGCACAGAGCAATTAAAAGTCGCTTATTTCCTATTGATACACCCATTTTGATAACTTAAAAACAAAACACTTTCATTTGTAACATTTGTTTGCATAGCTTTGATTCCTTCCTTGGCATATGAGATAATTTCAAAACTAAAGTACTTAAATAGGGTCTTACAAATATGACTTTATATGATCAAATTTACATAGAAATTATTACAAAGAATTACATGATTATCTAAAACCCAGGTATTTAAGTATGAAATTAATTTAAGGAAATTAAATTCCCAACTTCTAAAACACTACCACTAACTTTTAAAAAGCTTACAGATCAATTACTTTTACTGCTTTACTTGTTTCAAAGATGCATCAAATGATAAAAATGCTATCTATTTTCAAAGGCAAGTAAGTCACTCATTCAATTTTGCTGATAAAAGGCTGTTACTGTCATGCAGAAACTACTATTTAAGTGCTTAGGAAAAAAAAAAGGCTAATGGGAATATGCTTTTTCCTTAAGAGCAAAAGCAAGCTATCAAAGTATAGCATGATCCTTAGTATCTGAAAAAAATAAAAATTAAAAAAAAAAAAAAAAGAGAGAGAAATTCAAGCTATTCCTGAGAGTTATTTGTCCTGGATAAGTAACATTAAGGTATAAAATTCTCCTTCTGCCACAAACGTGTGTGTTCAGATATTAACTAGTGTTGACCCGCAAACGGACCTCCCAGCAGGCAGGCTGCATTTGCTGCTTAGGCACAATGAGCAGTCAACCACAAGTACCAAAGGGTAGATCACGCAGACACATGAAAATATACTGAAATGGGAAGAGTTAGATGTACATAATCAAGTAATTATAGAACATTCGTATTATCTTTATATTTCCTGTGTTTTGCAAAATTTCTATATTTTAAATCAGAAAAACTGCACATATATATTAAAGCAAAACAAAAAAGAGTCAAGCTAAGATAGGTCAGGTGATCTTCAGAATACACCAAAAAAGTAACTACAGTTTTCCCTGGATGAATTTCATTATAGTCACCAGTCTGTCTCCCACAGATTATGAAATTTCTTCTCAATATGTCTTTAGGAAAAAATCTCCAAGATCAAGACTCAAAGTAAAATGAAACAGCATAAACATAATTAAAATTTTAATGCCATTTTTTTCTGGGCTAGAGGTCTGAGATGTTAGTTCAAACTAATCAGAGCACATTACTTGTAAAAAAAGTTATTACATTTTAGGATAAAGCAACTTTTAATTTACAGAAACAATAACAATAAACATGTTGAAACTTACAGGAAATCCTTTTGTGATAGGAATTTCAATATTAAAGATGAGGATCCGGGCTCTGAAGCGAGTGCAAGCTTTAATGGGTTCTTTGGGGCCACAAAATATGCAGCCAACACTATAAGTGAGTGAGAGAGAGAGAGAGAGAGAGAGAGAGAGAGACAGAGTAGTCAGAGGATAAATGAACTGATATCCAATAGAGATACTCCTAAAATCATTACAAAGTTAAACAATCAAGTACACTAGGGTCTTTTTCTAAGTATTTGCTTTTCAGTTAAAGCAGGACTTTGTGCTTCAATTCACTGTATTATTTTCCGACATGGCGGCTCTCACTGAAACATGCTAGTATGTACTCTGATGTGCAGTCATTCATTTTAAGCAGGTTTGATTATAAGTTTAGACTTCCACAGATGCCCATTCTCAGTCCAATGGAATTCAGAATGGATACTCAGTTTTTCATTTGAGCTAGTGAAATGCAATAGGTAGCTATCTGTCCTTCATCCAGAAAAATGGCTGCTTAAATGTAAATGTTCTCACTTACTTGATTTTGATAATGTCCATCCCAACCAGCGTAAGGCTAACGTGATCACCTGCTGCTGCCCAGTCAACAGGTTCATCATGCAGAGTGATTCCTGGAGATGAGTAAGAACCAAAGCCTACGGTGAAACACCTCAGTAGCAAACCATAACAACCAAGACAGCCGGGCTAGTTTGTGCCTCCTCACTCACTATTCATCATTTTCAATATGAATGGATTGAGAGTGAGAAGTGTAACCATGAGTGCTGAGGAAAACACTTCCTCTTGACTTGACGCTTCTGGAACACCGCCCTAAACGTGAAGCGCCTGGCATTTGTCCATAAAACGCCAAGTTCTGCTTATTAAATCAAGATTTAAAACTTACTTACACAACTAGCGCATTTCATAAGCAGTCCCCCTTCAAATATGTCTCTTATATTAATGGCTATGAGGGACATAACACGGTTCCCAAGGCTCTTGGTAACATAAAAGATAGGTTTGGGGAGGGCAACCTAGTAGCAGTTTATTCCCTTGACTTTTGCTATTAATTAGTCAGCCAGCTGAATAATCGCCTCTGTCAACACCAGAGCTCAGTCAAGCTGGAGGCAGAGGCAGGCCCTCACTATTTGCCGGCTCAAGGGACCAGCTTTCCAGAGAGTCGTTGCACAATGCTAAGAGATTATATGAAAAGAAAGAGACCAGCGGTATAAGAAAATTTAATTCAAAAATGACCCCACAGATCACTATGGCACAGCTACATACCTCTCCTACCTAGGGTTGATCCTGTATAACAATTGCAAAGGGCAACTGCTCAGTTACCTCATTCCAAGGCTTTTAAACATCATCTCATAAACTATGACTTCTACAGGGTAAAGTTATAAGGTAAGTTTCCTCCACAGGAACTTAACTCTTTTGCTGATGATGAGAGTCAACCTCTATGAAATAGTCCTTCATGGATGTTTTTACTAAATTATAATTCACCCATATTTCTCTAAAAGTACTTGTTTTTCTCATGTAGCATATATTTAAATGATTTTTTTTTCAGATTTTTAAGGAGTTCAAGAACTTTTAGAGCTCTGAGACCATCTACAATTTTACTCAAAATTTTACGTAAAATTTTATGCTTCTGCACAGCTGCACTAATATAAGGTCCATAACTTTCATCAGATTCTTGGTATCAAAAATGTTAACAATTATGATATTAAAAAATGCTTGCTATATATTCAACTAATCAAATTTGGTCTTTTAAATGTACAATTTAAAATGATTCTGACTTTTGCTATGAAATATGGACTACAGGTAGGAGCTAGTTAATTCATATAATAGAGATTGTCTTTGGCTTACAATTTCCATACTAGATGATCAATACAGTTTCTAAATGTATCAAGCCGATCGTGCTCCCCCAAATATGTCATACTGACTTATAGATGTTAGTTTTCTTCTTAATGCCCTTCTCCATTGGCCAGACATTACACAAAAAGGTTCTTTCTCAAACATTCCATGAACTTGATATGTAAATAAAGAAAACCATATCTTAGAATTTCCCTTTGTTGGTGGCAGGTTTAATTAGGTGGATGAGAAGGGTGGGCCTTGAGGATGGGATACTGTTACCCAGTACTTCTGGTCTGGCTTAAAGAACCATGAGATTAAAAAGCTAATTGGCTGGAGTGTCTCTAGGAGGGAAAGGACAGGAGGGAAACTATTCAGAGGTGATCAAATTGTGATTCTGGAGGATACAAAAGAGTCAATTTGAAAGTTCTAAGCTAATTTCAGGATCATGGTTTTAATTAATGTGTAATAGTAAAAAAAAACCTTCCTATTCTCAAAAAATCTTGTCAACATACACAGTAATAATTATTTTAAAAGCATTTACTTTATAAAACAAAAGCAGAACTTACAATCATCTATGAAAAACAACACTTTTTTAAAAAATGCCTATTACTTTTATGTAAACAGAATTTTCATGATCCCTAAACAAGCAGGAAGAAAAAGGTGAAATGGAAACAGCTTTGGCATTGATTCAGGCTTAAGCTTAATCTGTGTTTTGTTTTGTTTTTGAGACTAGGTTTCGCTTTGTTGCCCAGGGAACAAAGGCTCACGTTGTCCAGGGTACCACAGACTCAAGCAATCCCCAGCCTCAGCTTCCTAAGTAGGATTACAGGTGCGTACCACCATGCCCGGTTGTTTTTTGAGACTAGGTCTCGCTATGTTGCCCCAGGTGGTCTCAAATCCATGGACTCAAGCTAACCTCAGCCTCACTTCATAGGCTGCAATTAAAGGCACATGCCACCATGCCCGGCCCCTTAAATTAATCTGTTACCTAAACATATATTCATTAATTTCTTGTAACTTTACAAGTCAGCTTTTAGAGTAAGCATAGCAACACAAACAAAATGCACACTCTATACAAACTAGACAAGTACAACTCTGGAAATAAACTACAAGGAAGGTTAACAGAAGAAAAAGTACTGAAATTTCAAAAGAAAACTGTTAACATTTCCAGTGAGTTCTACTTTTCATTAAAATTAGTGAAAATACTTTTCACTACAAATAATGTTACTTGGGAGTATAAGACAGATCTTCAATTTTATGTTAACTTGGGATGCTTAGTTGAAAGCTAGACTAAGGCAAATATAAAGCTGCACACTTTCAAACAAGCTTCAGAAAAGGGTAACGTGTATATATGTTATGGTCAAATGACCAGAGGACAGAAATAGTCGTGAGCCATCATGACAGTGATACGCTAGGTCAGTGTGCAGAAGCACATCTGTGGTTCTGAGAACCCGCTCCATTTCTCCTTTCAACAATAGGTGTTTCTGCATTTGCACCTCAGTTTCTTAATAAGGCCTTTCTGCAAAAAACTTTTAGTTAAAATTAAATCAAAGCTGTTAACCTGTAGTAATTCTGAAATACAAATTTCAGATCACCAGAGTGCAGCAGTCTGCTCTGTCACCAACTATTCCGTCCAGGTTGAGGTTAGATGTGATTTCTGCTACTGAAGACTGTTTTAAAAGTGCCAGTCAGGTGTCTGCACATCTGGTGAAGTCCTAATCAAGCTTCTTGGATCGGTGTCAAAGAAAAAGAAGCTACCACAGTTAGAATGTTAAGTGTACCTATCTATATACAGTCATGACAGAAAAAAATCGTTTAATGTTTTCACATTTTTATCTGTAACAGTTAGTATCATTTTGACAGTCAGTTACAATTTCACTAAGATTTTATTCTGGAGCTAATAACTAAACTACCTTAAAAATCTGCTATCTCAACTTAAAGACTGTTTAATTAAAAAAAAAAAGATCACTCATGAGTACCTTTTGCAGTACAGGTTTCATTAGGAGGCATTGCTAGTAGTCGGTCACCAGTCTGGATATAACCAGCTTCAATTTTACCAGTTACACAAAATCCAGATCCTTGATCTGTAAAACATGCCAAGAGCTTATGATTCACATACCAAGATTACCTGATGATTAATACTGTTAGCTATATTTAGTGCCCTAGTAGTCATACAAAACCCATAGTTCAAATGAACATTGAGAAATAATGATTTCAGAATTTTCAACAAAGGGACTAAAGATGGCACACTACAGTCTACTCTTGATTTTCCTACAAATGAAAGTATTCATATTATTAACATTATGCTTTTGTCGCGTTCATTCTTTCTCCCCAAATTTTTATTGCATGCTTACTAAATGCCCGGCACTGTGTTATACTGTGGGGATAAAGAAATGATATTAGAAGCTCTTACCCAGAAGGAGTTTACACTTGTAAAGAAAAACAAAATCTACTTTGTCTTGAGATAAACCGGTTTTATAATGTACAGTGGAAGCAGAAAAAGGCACACTGAAGAATTTATAATGGGGGCAGGAATGATCATGCTTTAGCTCAGTTCTCCAAGGACAAGGAATGAGTCATCAAGGAGTTAGTGTCTGGAGCAAGCTCAGCAGGCTGCAGGTGCACAGATAGTCACAACTGCACACGGGATGCGCAAAGACCCACGCAGAGTACATGGAAGAACAAGGAAAAGGCAGGTGCAAAGTCACAGAGGTGAGCAAGGGACAAATGATAATGGCGCCTTACAAATCATGCTTAGGGCTTGCATTCCATGCTTCATAGCAAGGAGAAACTAATAAAGAATCGTGAACAGAGAAAAGATGGCATTTCTGATTGAAATGAATGTACTGACTAACAAAAGGGAATTCACTCAATAAACTGCAAGTAAGGTATTACAAGTGGAGGTAAATGACAAAAGGAAACCACCCAAGATGATAAGAAATTAAAGAATAAAATCCATTTAGCCTGAGTGAATTTTCAAGTGGAGGGGACCAGTCAGCCCAAATTCCATGAGAATGGTAGCCTGGGTATACACACCCCACAGAGACAGCCGGCGGCATTCAGCTCATGCAGCTGAAAGGCCATAACAGCTTGGCTGGGAGACACAGAGTTGGCAAGCAAGTATCAAGAGGCAGGAGATGGATGAGCTCGAGGGTATTTGTTCAAAAGGAGCATGGACAGCAAGAAGAGGCCTGCAACACCAGAATGCTGGATAAGAGACAGAGTAAGAGGCACCCCAGGAGAAGACGTGTAGTAAGGACAGTAGCAAAACGTGGGTCACACAAAGCAAGGGAGGAAAGTTTCAAGGTTGATGAGGCTACCAGTCTCAGAAGGAGCACCAACTTGATGTAAGAGGGACTTGAAAAATGTGCAGTGACTTCGACAACAGGTCACTGGTAACTTCAGGGGGAATGTGGTGAGGGCAGCAGTACAGGCACACTTAGGAAGCAGCCTGTAGGGTGCATGGGAGGTGGGTGAGAAACTGAGTCAGTAACTGCTGTGACTGAAAAGGTTTTGTACTTTAAATGGATGGTGGATATTTCAAAAAGCATTACCCTATTTCCTCTACTGAGGAGAATGTTGGAAGCTAGTAACAACAATGGAAACTTCCAACTTCACTAAGGGATTATTTTCTAACAACTTGGTTCATTCATTATTCATTTATTAAACATGTATTATGCAGTAGGTGCTGAGCCAAGTCCTGGAAAAACAACTATAGAAGTGACAGTACTTGGCCTCAAGGAAGTCACAATCTATATGAAGTAAGGAAGTCAATCTCCATGAAGTAAACAGGCATCATACAATTACAATACATGTGAAAAATGCAAAGAGGGTACAGACAACACAGAAAGTCTATATGCATATATGTACATATATATGTATGTATATATATATAGACACATGTGTATATATATATACACATGTATATACATATGTATATATGTTTGTGGGTGAGTCTGGCCGTCACCAATTCATTTGTTCACTGCCTGTTGTGTGATAATGGAGAGTTATTTGAAGGACAAAATGGCACCTTTACTGTATGATTATTCCAATATGTAAGTATATTATATACTTTTATTTACTGAGATGTCACAGTCTATTTCCATTTTTTTAGTTTTCTGTGTTTTATAGTTTCTGTGGGGTCATCTATTTAAGTTACAGGTGTTCTTAAGTATTTAATACACCTCCAACAAGATTTTTAGCCCTTCTACATTTGCCCTTCTTTAGGTACTCTTCCATAGTCCTGAAGTTTCATATATATTTCCATACAGCTCATAGTCACTTTTTTGTCATATTACTAATCCTTTTTGTTAACCTTTCTGTTTCAGTCATGTGTGGTATCTGTCTTCTGACTGGATCAGATTACTTCAGATGGGGCTGAACTGGGCAAGTAAAGAGTGAAAAGCAAAACTTGGATAGACATAGCAGCAATAAAGAGTCTACATGGCTAGGAAATAGTGAAAAATCCAGATTGTTGGAAATACAGAAACTAAATAAATCTAATGGGGAAAAAAACTATGAAGCTAGAAAGACAAGAGGTCTTTTTTTTTTCCCCTCTCTCTTTTAAATACCTAGAAGATGAATAAGAAGAGATAGGAAGAAAGTGCATAGAGTGAAGATTGTCTAGGCAGACTTAAGTGACTAAAACTTTGTACCTTACGATTAATTTAACAATGGTCCTTACACTGGCATTAAGACAGGAATATGGTACTCTGTTTAAGAAGGGAGGTGAGTAGAAAATGGAAAGGTAGTGGTCAAATAGATAAATATGCAGAGATAGCACTTACCTTTGAAAACATCAGATACACATAATCTAAAAGGTTTATCAATAGACCTTTGAGGGGACTTGAAGGAATCTGAAAAAAAAGTGGTAAAAAGCAAGATTTAATTAAAAAATAATTTTTGACTCATGTCCAATGATTTCTTAGAGTGCCACGTCTCCTAATAGTATTTTCACAAATACTAACAGCAAACTGACAATCATTTATATAATACTTTGCAGTTTATAAAATGTTTTCACACATTATCTCAGCTATTATTAGCATGAATCTGTGAGGTAGTCATGGAGGCATGAGGCCCATTAAATAAGGAAAACTAAGCATTACTTTAAATACTGCATGATTTCAAAACTGGTAACCTCGCATCCTTGACTACAAATCCTGTGCCTTTTCACACTCCCATAAAGAACAATGAATACTAAATACTATCATGTTGGTAACACATTAAAATCAGTATAAAAGAGTACTTACCAATTTGTTCTAATAAACACAATCCTTTATACCATTCTGTTAGTTCACTTGATTGGGATCTCGTGATTAGATTTTCACCACTGAGACCACTTGTAGGGATAAATGCCACATCACTTTCCTATTAAAATAGGATGAACAAATGAAACCTGTTAACATTGTTTTAAAAAATCATAAGGGTCACCATCACTATAACTGCACCAAGCTGCATTAGTTATCCATGTCAATGTACTTTTTAAAAAGTAGTAGAATTTAGATGACTTACAGTCCTGAAGTTACCATTTCAACAATTCCCAACTTTTTAGATTTTTTTGGCAAACTTACAAATTTGTCCCAAAACTTCAATCATTTTCCTGGTAAGTCATATCTCACATTTTTCCTGGAGAAATTCCTTTCTACTAGTTTCCACATTCCTCTGATCTCCCTAACCCTAAACAGTAAATAGAATAGGTGGGGGCAAGTCTTTTACTTATATTGTCTTAGATAACTTATAAAACCATAAATAATTTTGTAAGGTGAAATATTCCAAAGAACATACAATATACATGGCATGAAGAGAAATAAAAACAGAAAGAATTAAACATTAAGTAGAGGAAACTTAATTACTAGCTTTTTTTGCATATCAGTAAGATGAGACTTAAGGAAAATAACCAAATAAATTTAAAATTTATCTTACCTTAAAACCTGCTTGCTTAAGAAAGTGTCCGAGTTTTCCAGTAATCTCTTGAAATCTTTCTTGTTGCCAATTAACCTGATAAAGATCCAACTTATTTTTAAAACTATGCTTCAGACTGTGCTATACATAAAATTTTAATTTCTGCAAAAAATACAATTAAAGCTATACAATGCAAATACAAAACCTATCAAATATGAAATAAATCAATACTCAGAATATCAGATGCTACCATTAACATGATCTAAAAATAATGTATGCTGCAATAGAAAGCTTAGAAACAAACTTCAATATATAGAGTTTTCTGGTATATGCTAAAAGCTATTTCCAAAAAGGGTTTAGTTTATTAAATTGTGCTTTGGACTAACTGCTGAAATAAATAAAATTACTGACACTCCCAAGACAAAGAGACTAAAAAAGCACAAATAATATAAACTCTAGGTAACAATATCCATGGCTGCACTAGTCTGTAATTGCTGTAGTTGGAAATTCATGTTAAAATTGGATGGGACAGACAAAAGTGTGTCTGAACAAGTAGACTCTTAAGTAATGGGTGTAATGTGGGTATAAATTATAAAATTCTATCAATTTTTCTTATATTTGAAATTTTCATACTCAAATGCTGTAACAAAAAAAAAAAATATGCAATGATACCATAAAAGAACAAAAAGAAAAGAAGTTGCCTATCCAAGGGTAGAAAACATCTAAAATATATAGAAATAAACCAAAAAGAAATATTGGTAAATCTGAGTATATATCAAAAATCAACAAAATGAAAAGAAAAATTACACATTGGGAAAAATAGTTTAAAATTGAGGAAATTAAATAAAACATTTGTCAAAGATATTTTGATCATACTTATAGCAAGTCTTAAAAATTGTATGTACTCTTAGCTCAGAAATTTCCACAAAGTAACTTCTAAATAAATGACACATGTGCACATGCATGCACATGTGCACACGCACACACAAAACTGAAAGTGTTCCAAAGTCGGGAATTGTTAGAATAAATTATACCTTTAAAACAGATCTGAATAAAGCCATAAAACAACTTTTTCATACAAAAATTATTAGGATAATTACTGGAAACAATATCTTTAATTATTTGAAAAACTAGACACTAAAACAGATTATAACCCAAAACAATGAAAGATTTTTATCTGTAAAAATCAACTGAATAGATGCACAAAATAAAATGCTAAACATTTTTTTGGGAGCTGGAATAAGAGTTACAAATAAAGATTATTTCAACTATTTTTTTATACTACAGAACATTATTTAACAAAAATAATTTTAGGATTTTTAAATGAATTTTGAAAGTGAGACGATGCCTTCTTGCTTAGAAATTACTTATTGATTCAAAATAAGGATCACAATTTTTTTTTTTAATGTGGCACCTTAAAAAAACATGGTTAATGAAATACACACTAGTCACATCTAAGATTATCTCTGCAGCAGAATAGCATCTCAATTAGGCTCTAAGATGAATTGTCATAAAGCCTTCAAATACCTGATCCATCTTGTTGACAGCCACTGCAAGCTGCGTCACTCCAAGAGAACGAACCAAGAGGCCATGTTCTCGTGTCTGCCCCCCAGTTTCAAATCCAGCTTCAAACTCTCCCCTGCTAGCATCGACAACTAGAACAGCTACATCTGCCTAACGAAGAGAAAAAAAAAAAAAACCTAAAACTAAATCCATCATAGTATCTTAATCCAAAGGGTAGATAATTCAATCAGATTTTAAAAGCAGACCCTAACCTGACACCAAACACCAAAGCAAAGCAAATCAAACAAAAGAACTACACTAAAGGACTATAATTTTAAAGCTTAAAAAGAAACCCACAAATGATATGAAGAACAATGAGACATTCCTATATTCATTGGGTTATATAATAGGCAAATGAAGATAAACATAAAATTAAAATATAAGTAAGCAGGGACAAATACTAGTAATATCGAAGGTAAAAGTTACAATCATAAAATGGGATCTTTACTAGAAACAGAAAAGACATAGCTCAACAGAATATCAGTTGAAGAATATAAGTGGACAATTTGCTAAAAACAGAAATGGCCAAGAAACATGAAAAAATTCAAATTCATAAACATTCCCCTGAAAAGGAAATTAAAAAGAAACTGACTGAGTCCTCCCTTTCTCCATTTCTACAAATCACACTGGCAAGGATTTAAAAAGCTAATTACTGACCACCAGCAAGGGTACAGTAGATGTGCATTTCTGTGCACTGGCCATCAAAAAGCCTCACCACTGGTATATATTTTGCTTCTCTCAACTGCATTCTAAGAATTTAGCCTGAGAAATTAACTATGGAGCTATAAAGACATTTGTCAGAAGTACTGTTCGTAACGATGAAACACTTGTGAATAAATGAATCATAAAAAAGTAGCACTAGCACCACCAAGTAAGAACCTTGATTTACAGAGGTCTGTCATCTTCGGGGAATATTTTGAAAATCAGATGGAAGACATTTCCCCTCTTGTAGTTGGCTGACACAAAAAAGAAGGATTTTTAAAAACCCTAATCCCAGCCTTAGCTCAATCTCTTCTTTAACCTGCTACTAGCTCTGCAAGCTCCCATTTTTCTTCTGTGCTGATGTTTCCTCACGTGACACCATTTGCATGATGTGAATGCAGCCTTTGAAAATCTGCAGTAAACAGTCTGAGCCACCACAGATGTTGCTCCATTTTCACTCACATCAATTATCTCTGCCAATGCACCGTTGGGACATGTTTTAAAGGAACACTCATGCTTTCATTTCTCCCTTTTATAGTTGTGCTTTGCATGGATACCTGTTCCCAGGGCAATCTGCTCTTCCGTAATCCAGGGTATGATGGCTAAATAACTAAATCTAGCTTTAGTGATTTCAGACTGCTACACGATGACCACCTCTCAAGGGTTCTTTCACATTCCACCTACACTATTAAATGCTCTGGCCTTTATGTCAGGAGAGAATTCTGAAATATAAGATGCGCCTCATCAATCACTTTAACAATATAGTTACTGTAAGTCAATAGCTTTTATGCATGTTTCTTTGTAAAGATTTAGAAAATACTTTTTTTAAATACAGATAAAAGAACATGAAAAGTACAATATTTCACTTTTTTTTTCTAATTTTTAAAAACATATTAAAATCCTGGAATGATAACCTCAGCATCAGGAAATTTTAGATACATTTAGTGAACTCTAGTTAAGGAATTAATTGATACCTGAGCTGCTCCTGTAATCATATTTGGGATGAAATCCTTATGGCCTGGAGCATCCATTAATGTAATAACTTTGGTTGTGGTCTCAAACTTTGTCATACCAACATCCATTGTTACTCCCCTTAAAGAAAACATAAAACAGTAAGAATCCGCTAACTCATTATAAAAGTATTTAATAATACAAGCGGTATGACAGTCTAAATTCTTAAGTAACAATGATAATTTTACTATAGAGACTTATTTTCATTAAGTGATTGGTTAGGGCTAGAATTTCTGCTGTAACAGAAATATATAAATATATATATATATATATAAACCAAATGGTTTAAAAAACAAGGTAGTATATGTAGCAAGTGTTAAGTTAAAATGATGGAAGCTTTCCACTTACATTTTTTTTTTAATTGGTAAGAATTAGTATAGACGGTGAAGAAAGATATAAGGATTTTAAGGAACAGTAAACAGTGCACATGAAAACCAGTCAAATGAAGAATGACTACTATCCTCACCTTACGCTTTACTAACTATGCAAGTAAAGCTATAAAACTGATACTTGTAAGGTCAGTATGTGTCTTAGAACAAAATGGAGAAATCAAAGGAAATGCTCAATTTTTCAAAACTTCGGAAAGATAAAGGGTAGTTTACTTTATATCCCACTTCATCCTTCAAAATATATAAAATACTGGTCTTTTTTCAGTCATGAAAATGTAGTTTCAGATGATAAGGAAGTCCAGTTAATGTCTCCAAGGGAGCCTGAAAGATTCTGAACTTCAAGAATTTAGAAGCAGAAGTCAGGTGGGTAGAAAACTAGGTAATAATTCACTCCAATTGGCCCAGGACAGTTGCAAAATGACAGAACACCCCCTTTTCCACAAGACCTAACAGCTACAATGATACTATGTGTTCACCCTAGCAGTAAGACAACTGTGGGTCTCCTCACTGAAGTTAATCTAATTTAATCTGAAACCAAGGGCCATTTGACTTTGCCAAACGAAACTTAATTCTCTTTAATGATATCAAATAATTGCTTTCCAAGTGGATCCTACTTTATTCAGAGCGCTTTCCTATTCTGCTTTGATCAGAGCTGACTCCTTTAACCCAGCTCTAGTCTAGATTTGTATAACCCTAAGGATATGAAAGTGCCACTCATTTTATTAATTTCTATTCAACATATGAGTGGCATAAGCAGCATATATGTTTGAAAAGCTTTAAAGGAAAATTCTAGTGGTAAATGAAACATCCACATCCAATATGCATCTGAAAGTTTCTGCCATTTACAGAATGAAGGAATATTATAAAGACTCATCATGCTAAGCAAGGGAACTAAGCAAAAATAACTTACTGAAATTGATTATTTTAGTTCCACTTACATACTAAGTGAAGCAAGTCATAACTGAAATTATTCTGTACAAAATCTCATTACTTACTTAATAGATGGCACAAAGAAACCCAAAAAGTGATACATTTGAATATAATTTGCTTGGTAAGGTGATAGGTGGAAACTCATCTTCTAATACAGATAACATACAAAATTTAGCTTTCCAAACAATTGCAAATGTGCAAATAATTTTCCTTATTAGGGTGGAAAACAGGTTTGTGATACTATACAGAAAAAGAGATCTATAAGAAAAATAAAACCATTATGATATAAATTCCAATTTATCAAAAGAGGTAAGATATAACTCTGACCTCCTTTATTAAGAATTACCTCATAGATTAATGTAGATTATCCAATACTACAAGAAAATACATACATATATAAAATGCATGAAAATCCAAATATATTTTCTAATCATATTCAGAATGAAGATCTCAGGAAACATATATAATCTCTCTGCTGATTTAGAAGGACTTTCAGAGGATTTCAAAATTGTTAGTCATCATTTTGATGCAATAGATATATTTGCCACATCACTAAATTATGAAGTTATCTTTTTTTTGCTCTGAAAGGAGCCACTAGCTTCTCCACTGCAAACAATTCTGACATGGTATCATAGTGGGAAATCACCCCTCTGAAAAAACTTCACAAGTGCTACCCTTCAGTCAAGGTTTATGAGCAGCTAGCGCATTCTAGTGCAACGGTCACCCCCAAATTAGGACTGAAGAGGGAAACAGATCTAGGAAGCATAACAGACTGCATTCAATTTATATGGTAGGAAAATTGTTTAATTACTTCTTTGTAACTGTCCCATTAAAACATTGTACAGAAAAATATAAAAAGATATAAAACTGAACGAAGTCTGGAAACTGGGATTTCCTAGTCATTTTGATTCTGGACAAAAGTTTACTACAAAAAGCCACCTTTCTTTTATAAGTATGATGTCTATATAAATGCCTTATTGATAATTTTCAAAACAAAAATCAAGACAATATAACATATATTTAAGGAAATGAAAACTGAAAAATCTCCCATAGAATAATCAGTTAAGAGATTTTACAGTCTTTTTCCTCCTATACATATGTTACTTTTTTTTTTTTTAGTAAATATTTATTTAAAACTATACTCAGAGAATCTGGAATGGTTGTAGCTTGCAATAAAAATGACAATAAAAATAAAACCTTGATACCTAAAAGCTTTTTACAAAAAGCAAGCTCTAAAAATGACAGTTCATGGTATGTTTCACACATACTCAACACATAGTACATATCCCTGCAGACTACATAGCACTTCATACTAAAAATTTTGAAAAATGGTGACTACCTTTCCCTTTCTTCTCCAGTCTCATCCAAGACCCACGCGTATGCAAACGAAGCCTTGCCAGCCTTCTTGGACTCTTGTTCATACTTATGCATAGTTCTTTTGTTTACATTACCCAGAAGATAAAGCATATGGCCCATCAGAGTACTTTTCCCAGCATCAACGTGACCTAAGGAAAAGGGATTCAGGATCAATACTAGGTACAGTTTACAGGTGTACTGTTCACATTGACTCACTGCATGAAAATGTAATGCAACAGCTCATGTTGGGATTTAGAGTTATAAACACCAATTTTTAATTCAATGATAGTTAAAACATTCAAGTGGAGGAGGGAAGCACATTTTTTTAGAGAAAGGGGAAATTTCCTTGATTTTGGAAATTAAAATTGCAAATAAGACAAGTCATTTTCAAAATGCTCACAAAATGAAAATGCCACCATCAGCTCTAACGATCATCTTGGTAACATGGCATTATCTCCCCCCAGGGCGACTAGGAAGCATTTGCTGCAGTGCCTTCCTGTTTTACGTCCATTATACTCATAAAGAAACTCAGAGTGGAACAAGAGTTTCCATGTTGCCTCTAGGAAGCTGGCAGGCTGCAGCAGGGCTTAATGACCATCTAGAGTAGCCAAGGGCCTTACCAATGACCACTAAGTTGAGGAGCTGCTTCCCCCCTTGCCGCTTCTCCAGCTCCGCTTTGACATCTATTTGCTGTCTCAGCTTGTTAGATTTTTTCGCTGGTGCTGGTGTTGTGCTCTGCTCTTCTGAAGCTTGAATGGTGTGGGAGGAAAGAGCTGATTTAGAAACAGTCTCGAGAATATCAGAAGTAATGCTGGCATCTTCACTAGGATGTCCTTTGTTAGGTGTGTGGAAACTATGACCATTTTCTTCAGTAGGTACTCTATAGAAAGCAGAGATGGGAAAAGGGTTTAAATCAACTCTACTGACATGTTAAAGGGCAATTTCTTCACATTCCTTTGACGTGCAGACCAAAAATGCTCTCTGCAGCATGGCTAACGTCTGTAAAGGTGGAAATGATAAATAGCTAGACCCAAACCACACAAATAAAGACTTTTAAGACCCAAGAAGAAAAAGAACCCACCAAACACTAAGATAAGAAAAAAATACCCTACAAAATAACTGAAATTCAGTGCCTAAGCCCATCTCCTTAGCTGCATAATCCTATCAAAACAAGTGGCATAAAGCAGATATTTTGCCAAAATTGGTAAGTAAATGTGTTCCTAGAGATAAATCAGTATAAAAAGTTTTACCCCTAATTCATTCTTTCAACAGGACAAAGACAGGACATTTTCTCTAAATGTCAACATTTTTCTTAATACTATCCACAAAGGGGCTCTGATCACTAATTCAATGAATGCTGGATTTACTAAAAACTATAAAATATATCAGGAAATGATGTCCAGTAGAGGATATACAAAAGAAAACTTATTGCTATTACTGAAAACTTACAACCCAGAAGGACTCACATACATAAAGTAGAACCAAGACCACATGATTTAATTTATTATTTTTGATATTAAAGATGTCTCCCAAAATAAAGACTGACCTTAGTTCTACATGAACTCTTCTACTGTATTCCATACAATCTCCACCCATACTTTCTCATGGATAGTGATAAAGAATAGTGATCTATCAACTTAACCACCACATTCCTTACATTTCCTTCAACAATTAGAATTAAGGGGAAAAAAACAGGTCAAATTGCAAGTTAACAATTAAACTGAGTGCACCCAATTGACTGTGGAGCTAGAAGAACTACAAATAGAAAATAGTTTGTAAAAATCACCTAAAATTGAAGCATAATAGAAATGTACTGGAACCATAAGTCTAATTTCTTCTTGCCAACTACTTTCAAAAAACAGGCTAGTTTTTCTCTTTTAGGCCCCTTTTAATGCTTAACATTGACATTTCATCTTAAACCTCAGGGAAAAAAGTGCTATTAGTCATCTTTGTAACTTCATTAAAAACCTCATATCCATTCCCATCGCATTTTGCTTCTGAAAACCTTCATGAATTCTGGTGTTCTTTGTTTTAGTACCACTTAGAGAGATTAACCTCATGTCCACCATAGGGGGAAATACCAATATGTGAAAATGTTCCAACATTTTAAAGGATTTCAACAGGCTAAATTACATAAAATCAAGTCATAGTGCTAATTTGCAAGTATTATCCTGAATAACTACAACTAGTTCTAAACCCAAAACATGACAACTCTCTATCTGGAGGAGTAGAAACAAAACAAAACAAAAAACTACTAATTACAATGAAAGTGCTCTATCAGAAGGACCAGACAGATGTGGGAGAAGTCAGTCTCTGACTTCAAATATTTGTTTTTTAGCCATATAATCTTTTCTTCAAGGAAAACTCACATTAACTCTAATGTGGAAATAGATAAAAGCAGAAAATTCTGGTTCACAGAATGAGTGAATCTAAACTCACTCACGAATTCAGAAAGTCCCGAGGGGCTGCACAGTCTAGAAAGAGTTTCACAATACATGAGTCTAACTTGATTATTCCGTTTACAGTTTAGCACATTAGAGATCTGTAGTTCTCTCACTTTCATGATAACTTTTAAAGTAAATCTTAGATAAATGTTTGGCCTAGTTCATTAAATTCTATAATGTGAGAAGGAAAGTATCAAAGTATTTAGAAAAGTATCCTATGAAAGTTGTACTTAATAAAAACTTCGGCAATGTTAAGAGTTTTAACAACCTCTTTAAAATGAAAGCTAAAAAGGAACACTCTCTATCATGCTCCCTGACTTCAGACTATACTACAAAGCAACAGCAGTTAAAACAGAACAGTATTAAAATAAAAACAGGCCAATGGGACAGAATTGAGAGCCCAGAAATAAACACACACATATGGACAGTTAACTTATGAAAAAGGACACAAAACCACACAATGGAGAAAGACTCTTCAACAAATGGTGCTGGTACACCTGAACAGTAATCTGCATAAAAATGAAACTAGATCGTTACTTAACACCATACACAAAAATTAACCCAAAGTGAATTAAAGACTTGGATATAAGACCTAAAAACAAAATATGCAGGAGAACACATAGACAATGTATTACTGGACTAGACCACAAAAATGTCTTTTGGGTATTGAATGTCAATGAAACAAAGTCAAAGAAATAAAGCAAAAATAAGTAATATTTTAATTTAATAGAATAAAAAGCTTTTGTAGAGCAAAAGAAACTGCCACAAAAATGAAAAAGCAAACTGCTGAATGGGAGATGCTATTTTAACAGCATGTTTCTGACAAGGGTCTAAATATCCAAAATATATAAAGAACTCATGCAATTCAACAACAAAAGAAAACCAATGAATAAAATGGTCAGAAGATTCAGATACACACTTGTCCACAGATATAGTGATAGTCAACATACATGAAAAAGTGCTCAAGTTTACTTAATATTAGGGAGATGCAAATCAAAACCATGAGACAGCACCTCACACCCAAGTGAATAGTCTAGATCAAAAAAACTGAAAACAATATGTATTGATAAAGGTGCAGAGAAAAAGGAACCCTCATTTACATGTAAATCGGTGCAGCTCCTATGGAAAATGATATGAAGATTTCTTAAAATACTAAAAAACAGAATTACCGCATAATCCAGGAAATCACTCTAACAATTTACCCAAGAAACATGACAACATTGAATTCAAAACATCTACGTACCCCCCCTATGTTCACAGCAGCATTATTCACAATAGCCAAGACATGGAAACAAACTAAATGCCCACCGGTAGAAGACTGAATAAAGAAGTTAATAGTAGATATACTCAAAGGAATACTATGAGCTCTAAAAAAGATAAAGGCTTTCCTCTAAAACAACATGGATGAAACTTGAGGAGATTATGCTACACAAAGTCAGTCAGGAAGTAAAAGACAACCAGGTTTCTCTTGTTTGTGGAATATAAATGATCAAAGCAAACAAGCCAGCAAAACATAACAAAAATAACTCATAAACTGTGAAAATACACTGGTTGCCAGAAGGGAAGAAGCAGGGGAAAGAGTGGGAGAAAGAGCAGAGGGGATCAATTCCAGAGCATGACTGGCATTGGGACTTCTGTAGTGGAAGCAGTAAGGCACACACACTCATATAAATACTAAAATGTGGAACTGTGGTAAATTAATACAATTTTATTTTAAAAAGACAAAAATTACTATTCTGGATTCAGTACTTTAATCACTAACTGGTATGAAAGAAAAAATAAGCTGGTAAATGCTCTTTCAGGTGCCTTTTAACAGAATTTTCTAATCTCATTTAGCATTTAAAGATGACTATAGCCTCACTCCCACCCCCACCTCCATTGCTCCAATAGTGGGAATAATTTACATGAATCTAAAGGCCAAATCTTTCTTCTGAGGTTACCTAAATGTTAGTGGAAACTAATGGTTTAGATTTAAGAAGTGAATCAGTGCTCTCTATCCAAGCTTCTGGCCCTTTTTATTTTCATACACTCTCTAGAGAGGTATTTACTATCTCTAACATTAGTGAAGAAAACATTTATTTTTCAACTTTTTCGAAGTGTACCTTCTAAAAATGCCACTGGGAATGAAACTATCAAGAAATCCATGATGCTGAAATCTTGATGACACCTGTTTCCATATGTTGCTCCATGTTTTCTTGAGACCACATCAGAATACCAGCCTAAGTACTGTCCCTATCTTCAGTTTCCCCCTCAAATTCAATGAAAGTCTTAAATCTAGCATGGGCCTTAAGCAATGTCACGTATTTCTGAATATCTCGATCTGAACCTGTAGACTTTCAGTTTCCAATGACTTCACTTTCCAAAGAACACATCAAAATATTAACTCATGAACGGTTTCTACTTACACATACACACGCACGAACGCACGCATGCACATTCAACTTTTATACTGTTTCCAAGCGTATTTTTAAAATAAAAAAGAAATGCATTTCCCCATGGTCTCTGATTAATGCACATCTAAACAACTAGTCCATGGAAGGAAAGTGGATTTTCAAAACTTCCTGCCCTCACACATCATGCACAGTTCTGTAAGATTATGAAAGACTGATATTGGACTTTCAGATTGTTTTCAAGATTTACATATACTTTTCAGAGAGAATACACATACAGCAAACTTTCTATGACTAAATCAGACTCAACACTACTTTAACCAGCTAAAGCTCCCCAAAGTAAAAAAAAAAAAACTTTCATCCACCCACTCATATAAACAACATATAATAAATGCCTATCATGTTCTAAATAAGGGTTTTTTTTGAAATCTAGTGAATAAAATCTTGTTTCTATAAAATCCCCACATTATATTAGGTGATCACTAAGATTCTCCCCAATCAAGACTCATAACACATTAACTTAGATCAGTGTAAAGGAGAAACAATATGGTCTTCAAATTCATTCTTGAAGTTTGGAGGGGAAAAACCTCTAATGTTTACATTTGATTAAATAGGTTCTGGTCTAACTGGCAGAAAAATACATTTAATTTACAAGTAACAGATTAAGGAATGATTGAAAACTTAAAAATTTTAAAAAGGTTAAAAATTTAAGTTTTCAAAGTGGGCTATTAAACCTCTAGCAATTCACTTTCCTTATCTTTAAGAACTCCTGGGAGAATTCTAGAAACTATGATAAGAAAGAAAAAAATGAATGTTAATGGCATATAACACCACTTTTCACTAGATACTTGAAATTTTACATGTTTCTTTTACATTGTATACCTTTTATACTGATATATTTAACCAATATGAAAATATGAATTTAAAAGTAGTAAAATTTTTTAATGATTTCATAATTCCCTTATATACAATTTCCAAAAGATACTTACAGTGCCATCTAGTGACAAAGGGATTCCTTATTTCACAGTGCTAGACTTTAGGAGATAGATTTTTACATTAAAGTAGCTATGAATGAGGTCCTTGAGAGTGAAACATTTTCAGCAGATGCATTGATAACACTAGAATCTAGAAGGGGTGATCTCTCACCCCTACAGTTTGTAGAATATCATACAGAAGACCCATGATATTTCAATACTAACGATAAATGCCAAATTAAAATATTCTTTACCTTATTTGCATAATGAGATAACACTGAATTTATAAGGAAGGGGGAAGGGGGAGGGGGAAGGGAGGAGGAAGGGGGGAGGAA